>LUCH01006624.1:0-10264 GCA_013368495.1 Paragonimus heterotremus
ACTCATCAGCAAATCGCACGTGTACGAATCCCTCCTTCGTGGACTCTGGTTTACAAGATTGCCAGAAGCAACTCAGGCGATAGCTTCCGTTGTTCCTTCACAACCTCCTGCAGACGCAGTGAAAATCGGTGATCGCGTGGTGGAGCGTTTTAGACCATTGCGCCACTGTTTGAATGTACCACATCCTATTTCGCGCCCCACGATATGCACACGCCGCACCGACAGCTTATTTGCCTTTAAACGTTGCCCAACGGGCGTTGATGCTCTATGGTCAGAAGACGCAGTTTTCCGAATCGGTGTGCACGTAATTTCTACTAGGCGTTCTTCAGGTTGTTGACCCAGCATACCACTCAGGCAACGCACTCCCTGGTCAAAGACGGACCATTGTTTTTACCACGAACGCTCTGATGACCAAGCCAAACAGTTCATCAAACCCACCACCCACTAATCATCGAGGCGATGCAGACACCACAACCTTACCTCAATGGCAAGCAATATCGTCGGCACTGACTATCTTTGTGGCCTCATTTTTGTGCGGGATGTCGAAACTGGTAACTCGTTCCTAGTTGATACAGGGACACATGTTATTGTACTTCAGTCGTTGAAAGGCGAGGTACCAAACCCCTGCAACTTGCAGCTCTGTGATGTAAATGGCGCTCCTATAACCACTTACAGAGAGCATTCTTTAACCCTTCATTTGGGCTCCCGGTGGACTTTCCATTGGGTTGTTATAATTGTCGTGGTACCTTTTGCTATAATCTGCATGGACTTTTCCCAGCGTTTTGGTTATTTGGTCGACGCGAGACACCGCGTGTTATTCAACTTCTGCACTGGACTCAGCGCACTCGACACGTACACAGTAGTTCCGACCATAACACGGAGATGTGTCCAACCTGCAGCTTCCGGGTAATCTGCGGATCCTTTCACTTGTCACCCACAGTTCGTTTCTACATTCAAGAGCGACTTTTCTATAAAGGTTATAACTCTCAAAGTTGAAATGGTTGTCGATGACACCGTTGAAATAAGTAAAATCTTCAACTGACACTTTGCCGCTGTGTTCGGTGTGGAGAACACAGTATTACTCGTAACTTCGCTGTAAACACTGAAAGTTCTGTGCAACAGTTCGATGGACGTTGGAAGTATCCACTCACAATTGGCTACTATTAAACCCACAATTCATCCTTGACGTGATAGCATCCCACCAGTCGTTACCAAGCAAGTAGGTGAGGATGTACCCATCCTTTTACTAAATTTGTTCATGCTATCACTTTTATCTGGCGCCTTCCCTCCCCAGCGGAAAAAGTTGGCCGTTATGCCTTGTAACGAAAGTGGTACGAAGTAGGAGGTAAGGAACTATCGTCCAATAAAACACCCAACAATCTGCTCAAGAGTGTTCGAAAGGATACTAAAAGCGTCCATTGTCGAATTCTTATTGTCATAAAGCCCTATAAACCCTTTGCATCACGGTTTCCCTAGTAAGCGTTCTTGCATGACGTGTCAATCGGAATTCTTGAACCGTATATCTATATATGTCGATGCAGGAAACGCAGTAATCATCATACATGTAATAGGCTTTTGATCGTGTTCGCCATAAGCGCCTGTTGATCAAACTGGCATCCATTGGCATACAAGCCCCCTTTTACAACTGGTTTTTGTCGTATCTTTAAGGCAAAACTCGAATTGTCAAAAGTGGAGAGCATTAACTAACGCCAAAACCAGTAACAAGCGGTGTGACCCAAGAATGCGTCCTGGGACCACTTGTTTTCTTCATGTATACAAACGACGTATGCGAGGTTATTAAACATGGCAAACCCTTTCTGGTTGCTGAATATATCAAAATCGTTTACACATTTTGACGGCCCAGCGACCTTCCATCGTGTTTACAAAATATATGGCAGAACCTAGCATCATTACAGTCGTGGTGCAAAACATGGCTCGTGACGTTCACAGCACACAAATCGAACATTATCACTTATGATTGTCAAATACCCGATGAGTCTGTCTCACTGAATGGTCATCACATTTACACCTCCACATTCGCTCGGGTTCATGGAATATAGTTCTCAAACTCCTTCAATTTCTCCGAAGAATTACGCTTTAAAGTAGCAAAAAGTAAAAGGACAGTAGGCGGTATCCAAAAGACATTCGGTTTACCCGAAGCGAAGCTGGCTGTTTACAAACTGTGTTCGACCTCAGCTTGAGTATTGCACCTTTATTTGCTGCCACCTACGCAAATCTGATAGGTTTGTGTTAGGACGTCTCCAACGCTCATATACCAAATGCTTATTAGGATATTCATCTTCACTCGCCTATAGTGAACGTCGTCAAACACGGCACTGATACACTCTGGTTACGATGACTAAAACTGAATCATACAAGTTTGTATGAACGGATACATCAGGACGCTATCAGTACAGCGTTCGCAGTCCATTTCCAACACAGCTCCCTATATGGCCTAAGAAATAAGGATTCCATTTTGCCAGCCCTGTCGGCTCAGAAAAAGATACCGGCCAACTTCTTTATTGTAAAATATTCCCATATTTTGAATAGACTCCCAAACCAAATTAGAGCCAGTGACAACATTCAACGTTTTAAAAGGGACTCAGACAGATTCCTCACATCATCAAACACAATGTCTATTTTTGTGCATCTTCTGATGAACTTTTTGAGTGTGGCGGTCCGGATAACATTTAGCCGGCAGCAGCATACAACGTGTGTACCCGTCCCTACTATCAGGCTCCCGCTTAAAACGGCTTTCCTGAAACTGTTTACTGCGTATTCACCGTTTGCTCACACCCCATCTAACATTTGATTCATTGCGTACTCACGAAACCGCGTTATCGTATTCATCTGCGTCACCGTGCACGCATTGCTTAGAATGTTGGACGACATAACATTGAAGCTTATTACTTATGAGTAGTTTGGCAGATTAATGAATTTAGATGAGGCCTAACTGTGAAAAGCCAGGGCTTCGGCTGGATTCTATGCCCAACAGTGGCGTTGGTGGATTCCAGCGTGAACTGTTTGGGAAATCCTGCCGGGGCAGTCGATCCCCTGGATCATTTGGTGGATTCCATATGAGACAGTGGGACGGGTGGGTAATCGAGTCCAAATGTGCAAATTCCGAGCTCCTGGCATGGCTTCGTAGCTCAGCTGATAGAGCGCTTGCCGCGTAGAGGCATGGTGTTTCTGTCGCTGCTTCGAATCCAGCCAAAGCCCTGACTTTTCACAGTTGGGTCTTATCTAAATTGAAGCTTATAGTAAATTCAGTAGAAGAACCTTATTTAGAGTTGTACTTCGAACAAAACAAAAAAGAAATAAAAGAACTATAACTCACACTTTTCCTACGCAATAACCTGTTCACCTTGGCAAGCCATCAGGACATAATTAATAGTAGCTCATATTGACGGTTTACTTGACTGGCATACAAAAACTCTCCACAGAGAACTGGGAGAAATGCTCCCCGGTTTACCTTAACTAATCCCATTAAAACCCCTATTCACATCGTCCACTGTTTCACTTGCCTCAATCCCTCCTCGTCAACCATTCGTAACTGTTGTGTGCTATGAGGTACAGATTCTAGCTCAAACATTGACCTTATGAGACAAACTGACGTCCATATCTCATAATAAACCCACTGAAACCCCAATTCATATCGTGTGCTGTCCCCTTGTCTCAACCCTCCTCGTTAACCGATAGCAAACTTTGTATGCTATGAAATATACATTATAGCTCAAACATCGACCTTGTAAAACGCAGTGACGTCGAAACTTCCTACATAGTTTTGAGTATCACGTGATACTCATTCTAGAAGTAGCTGCCAGCTGACCAATTATCGCGGAATACCATAACAATTAATTGTCGATATAACATACTTCATTGAAAAAAAATACTACCACCACGCGAAATTTTTGTCAGGAAAATATGACATGCACATTGTTCTTCATATTACATGTGTTCGTTCCACCACTTTGAACGTACTTCTTTTTTCTACGCGTATTTGTCTATTTTTTGCCAAGCGGTTAATCATGTGTAATCGTCGGGGAAAAAGTGTTGTCCACGGCGAAAACGTTTTTCACGCCCTTTTTTGCCATTCACACACGGAGGTTGTAAGGACCAATAACAGCTCAGTAAAACGCACGCCTAAATCAGCTGTTCTTGCCAGTATTTCCCTCTGTTATTAACCTGCCACATAGCCTCATCCCATTTACATCCCCCACACTCCCTGTAACCTTGAAATCTAACCGACCGTTAGAATACGGCTTTTCTCAATAGGCCATTTAAAGGGAAATCAACTGGTATAATTTAGACAAGCAGCATATTAATGGCAAGTGTCTCCACAACATGTACAAAATGTAGGGCGTCGATTTGTACCCGGATCGAGAGCATTCTGGTCATCCAGATCCACAATCCGTATTTTTGCCTGTATAAGTAAGAATGCCATCATGTTACCTCGCACAAACCTGACTAACGTCCACGTTTTCTCGTGCGAACCGAGTTTATGTATATCGTTTGCCCCTTGCGCAATGTAACCACCTTCACAATATTCATTAAGCATGTTGTCAGGGTTGGTTGCGTATTCCGTTCTCTCGCGTACTTGCCTTAAGTACGTAGCGAATCAAGGCTGTGGCAGGTCTCACCTAGTAAAAAGTCTTTCAGTTGTGTTTGTTTGAACGCGAAAGGCTGATGTTCACAGGAATAATTGATTTGTGCGTCCTGTGCGCTGGTCATTAGTAGTTCCAGCATGCTCCCAAGTACGGCTGCACCACTGGGTCCACTGATACTCTGAAAATAATCAGTCTATTGGCAGACCATTAGTTGGTCAGTAGCCTTCTCACTCACCTTTGCCGAATGGAACTTGGAACCCAACATTCATCGTGTCAATTTCTTGTAATTGTTTCGCTGATGTCACAGGTAAAGGTAAAGAGGGTGTATGTTCGTTCGCCAGTCACGTGGTTTCGGGAGTCAACCGTTCGACGGTTGAATGTAAAGCATTCATCTGGACGTTGAGACAGTGAGATAGCTCTAAGTGTGTGCATAAGGTCCAAAATGCACTTGCTCACCATTCAGAGATGGACCAACTGTCAGTAGTTAGCCTTAGTAACCGCTTCTTGTAAGACACTTTCTGCAAGTAGTGGGAATCAAAGTAGTGTTTTCTCACTGTTGTCGTTTTGGATTATAGCCTGTGCACCGTTTGTTACGCTGCTAAGGGGTATTTGCTATTGCGTGCTGCATAATGGGGTGGAATAATTGACAGCAGTAGGTACATGCTTTCTCTTCTTCATCTTCTTCATCGTCATCGCTGTCGTCGTCTGTAAAACGTGGTTGTTTACTATTAAAATGATACCAAGCTGGAAGGACCAACTTGCATTCGACGTTTTTTGGGTAAGCCCATGTTTATTGCGCCGTCACCTGGAGGTAGAGTACAGGAAGTTCATTAGACCTCCATTTCCCAAGCGTGTTCAAAGTCAAGTGCAGTAAAAGTTTGGCAGGTTTGATGTCAAGTAATCTAACTTACTTGTGGTAACCAGTAGGCTAACTGGTAACTTCGGGTAGTCGGAGTTCCGCTGCAAATAATTTCGTGCATACCTGTAGTACGCAGTTCCATGTAGTCGAGGAATGATCGCTGTTGTTCGCGCAGCATTAAGCCAGCTGCTGATGACGGCAACATCCTCGTTGTCGTGGACCTCAATTTTAACCACACGGTAACACTTGTTCCCGTCCATCGCTGAAAATGAATAGTATTTTGTCAGTCGTGGGTAACCCTGTACGGGCTAGCAGAAGAATGAAACGCGGATTATTTTCCTTGGTTTATGTTTAATAATGTTTTTGTTGAACGTGTGCAGAAATGGTATAATAAGTGAACTGGATGACGATGAGGATAGAACACACTTACACAGCTGGTCGTTGATGTCGTTTATCTTAAACATCTACAACATGAGCGATGCAATGCCATGCACCCAGAAGTCAGCAATAGTATGGAAATGCTTACAATACGGAACAGGTAGATTTGGGTCAACTTCTTCCATGTCAGCAATAACTTGGGGGAGGTTGTGTGCAATAATTACACTATTGGGACTGGGACTGAAAATAAATGAATTATTAGGGCACAATCTCCGCTTCTTGCGTTCCCTGTTGAGGGCGTCAACAAGCAAAAGCCGATCGGCCTCAACCATCTTCGCCACTGTAAACTGTTCTTTCCACCCGTAGTACAACTGGGCAACGGGATCTTGGGGGCAATGTAGCATACGTTTAACATGGTAAATGTACGACTCGAAGGGGAAGGCGGAAAACCTGCCCAGTTCGCCATGAAGCTCCACGCCGTCCGCCAAATAAACGGGCGAATAAACATTGTAAGTCATTTCCCCTGCGCAGGCAAGAGTTTCCGTAGTCAGGCAAAGGTCTGCTGAAAGCCGGATGAAAAAGAGCGTAATTTCTTATGGATAAGTCAAGAAATTCGGAGTAATCCTTTTCAGGTATGGTTCTCTTCAACACCAGTGGTCCGATGTACGACAGGAACTGTTTAAACTCACAAGCCTCCAATTTTTCAACTCCAGCCACCCTCGACGAGTCCTTGCAAAGTTGTTTTCAAATAGATGGGAGCAGGAGGTTATGCTGAAGTCGACAGTTTTAACAGTGTCAACCTTTAAACGCATTTCTTTTTTGAAAGGGAATTCTATCCGTAATGACATCAGCCTCCGTACTACACCGAGACAAACATCGTGCATGTAGCCGTACGTAATATGGTGTATTATATCTAACGGTAGGGTCTCAAATGGAGATTGCCTTTGCTTCCTGACATACCGAAATGATTCGTCTATACGATTTGGGCAGTCCGTTAAGACAGAAATAACCCTGTGGTCCATGTAGACACCTCTTCCAGTACACCTATCACAACTGGCGTATCCAGTGGGCTCTGGCCCCCTTTTTACGAAAGCCCTAGATGGCGATTCACAAATGGTGCTGCTGATAATCAACTTCCTTTTATACTGCAAGTTACCGACAGTAACTCCGTGTGGTGTCAGAGCACACAGTTAAGCAACCAAATCGGGCAGACATTCATTTACATTCGAAGGTTTGCTTCGAAGAACAAAAACGTCAACCACAAAAAGGTACGTTGTAACGGGCTTTATTAATTTATAAAATATAGGCCATATCTGCAACTTCGGCGACTTGAAAGGTCTAACGACATCAATGTACAGCTGGATGGCTAGATTATTCGCGTTCATCAGTAATGCATCATGTGGCGAACGTGACGGGGCAGTTTACTATCCGAAATGAGCGTCAGTTCCACCGGGTATCATGTTCGAGGGACAACCACAAAGTGTACACAGCAAAGAGCGGACGTCAGTTGGCATAGAACTCGCCAAGGGATTGATTATTTGAAAAGGCGCTGCAACTGCTCTCCCGGGAATCTGATACTCTGTTACCCACTCTTTCAGGCCTTCTGTCAAGTTAGACACTGTTTCATCATCCCTCGAATTGCATACGATTGAGGATCTCCTAGCACCTGTTTTGTTGTTAGCAACGGCATCTAAACGAGAGGTAACAGTTGGAAAAGCGCTTACTCTTTGTCGGCGATGTTGTAAAGGCACCACCTTCGAACCAATAACTAGAATCCACCGCTGACATGCGTCGTCGCTTCCAGCGGTTGAGTCCTCTTCGATGGTAACTGCATTGAATTATCGTGTGTTATTTGACTTCTAAACATACTTCAGTAGCTGTAATGTGCAATAAGACGGTACACGTGAATTACAGTTACATACATATACAGTTTGAATAAGATAATCATTTTTAAAGATCTTATCGCTCCAACGAGCGCATAAAATGCGCAATAATTAGTGTGCATTGAGCAAACTTAATTTTGCTCAATAAGAATTGAACAACTTGCTTCATAGGCACTTCCGAAGATACACTATACACAATTGTTTAAACGTATGAAAACTCCTTGCATATTTTGCTTAGAAAACAATTGTGTACATAGGTATTATGCTCCTACATAAAAGAACACGCCCTGAACAGGGCCGATGCACAAAGGGCAACTCACCGTGGTAATGAAAGCCTCAGGGCTTGTCAAAAACCGGTGAACGTATCAATCAAAAGCAGTCCCAGTCGACAGCTTTACCAGCTCACGAACGAATGCGTCATTCGACTGCGCCCACAACTACGCCATACGACCCAACAGGTTCATTCAATCGACAAGACCACATACATTGATGGGTACCTTCCACGCTGCATCACCGAGCCAGGCACGGTTAAATTATAGGAAATCCACTGGACAGCTCAGTGACTTCGGACATCAACGGTGCGTGGGTTGCAGCATTCAACCAATCACAACTCACCGGCGTGTTGGCCGTAATTTGACCTATAATTACACGGAATTCTCCGCTGACTGTGTTCAAAGGGACATTGTCATTTGAAACATGAGACTGCATTCGTTCTTCTGTTCCCCAGAACATCTATTACTATTTTCGAGATGACTGGACGCTTGAAACCACGTATCGACCGGGCGATTCGCGAGAATTTCAACTTCTCAACTTTATCCAACAATCGAAGAAATCATGCGCCGGAGCAAGCTCAATTCTCTCACAGATTTGGAATATAATTATTATTATTATCATAATGAACTATTTCTCAACGCATCTGTGAGAAACACGCTGAGATAAGCGTGATCAGTACACACATTTTAACGTGGAGCACACCGTACACATAAGTGTTAATTGTACAATACATCAATTTTGGGAATAATGTAACATAACGGACAAAATAATAGAGGAAACTTCTGGTTTATTAAGAGGCAGACAGCTCACTTGCCTCTAAAACGATAGCTCTGAAAATTTTCGATGTTCGCTTTAAAAAATGCTGAGTAGTTACATCAATTTTCGCTTCACAAGGTTAACGTCGGCCTTATGTCCAAGGTCAAGCCAGAAAAAGGATTCTTCAGGATGGAGAAAATGAACAGTCGGAGAAGTTCGCCATCATTTGATGTAGACGGTTCCGGAAAAATATGTAGAAACTTTTGGGAAGATCAAGGAAGATAGAAGGGCCTCAATTCTTCCTGAGAAATATACAATCTTCTGGACTGGACTCAGTCGGCGGAATTTCACAGACCTCGCGAATTGTCCAACCAGTACGGGATTTTGATTGTCCGGACGTTAAGGAATGTTGTCTCGTTCCAGAATGGGAATTAAAATTACGTGATAAACAGGAGAGCGTATGACGAATAATAGAATCTGATATTTTCTGACCAAACCTTTTGTATAGAATTTATAGTTTTGTGTTATTTAATAAAATATGTATCTCTAACAAACAACTGTTATCGTATAACGCGAAAAGGGGTTGATTCGCGGCTTTTTCTAGCATATGACTCTAGCCGAATTCCAAAGTCGATTTAGTAGATGCGGCCGTTATGTAGAGTGGGAAAGGTTTTTGTATTGGTATATTCGCTGATATTGGCACTTAGGTTGCAAAAGTTTCAACACCAAGCGAATCGTTTTAGCGTCTTGCTCAAAAAGCTATACGGCAAAACGAGTACGCATCGATGGTGTCACCTCGCTTGGTGATGAAAAGTTTGCAACCTAAATGCCAAACTCAGCGAACATACCAATACCAAAACCATCAACCCGAGCTACGAACGCCATCACTGTTCACAACTATCCGAAATGAAAAAGATGTTTAGCAACACGGGAAGATTGTCAGGTGGTCTGTTAGAATTGGAAGGGGGACATATTTGTATGTAACCATATAAAGCTGACGGGCTAAGTTATATATATTTTTTCCAAACAGTTTTAACGTGCACAGTTATTGCATAGTAGTCGATAACCATACACAACTGGAATCATTAAGTACGGAGTGGGAGTGTATCAAGGTGATTTTGTTACCACTAACTGGTGTGTGTATAATGTTACCATGTGTTGACTATAGTTTTGTTGTTCAGCTGCAGGTTTTTGGCAGAACTATGTACAAGATCTATCCTGCTGGAGAAAAAGTTTCGAAATTGATAGATACCTCGAATGGTGAAGTTGATAGCCTTGATCAGTTCGAAGTATGTCTGGCGTTGGACCATGTGGCATAAGTTTGCCGTCAGACGTTATTAGATTAGATCAGATTTCCAGATGTTGTTATGTCCGTTTTCAATTATATCGTCTTCAGGAAGGCAGAGTTTGCAAATAGATATGACGTTCCTTAATGTCACAAAAGTTTCTATGCTTCGTTTGAATTGATGTATATTCTCGCTGGCTGCACGTGGGAGTTTGTTCCAAAT
>LUCH01006624.1:14718-30000 GCA_013368495.1 Paragonimus heterotremus
ATGCAGACGTACCATACGTGCTGGCTCGCAGAGAGTATGTTAGTAGCGGTATATACATAGCATTAGATGTATGCGTCAGTACGTGCAGATAATCACTGACGAGTATGGATGATGGGACGTATGCGATAGCACGTGTAGCTGGATGTTGATGGAAATGGACGCCTATCTTCAGTTTGCGAGCTGAAGAGTTCTCGTGTCTGTGTGATTTCTCACGAGTAGAAGCGACAGTTCTGCGGACGTATACTCCAATTGATGCTCTCTTCCTCTGTTACAAAGAGGTCGCGAGAGGATACTCTACGTTGAACTCAGAAAACTTGAGGTCGGAGCGTCGGAGGCCTCTGGCTTATCGACGAAAGAATCCGGACACTCTGGCCCCTGGCTGTCATTGGTTCAGTGAACCTGAATCCATTTGAATTGAATATTCATATGGTTTAAACATCAGGCGCAACTGGTCGCAGCTGTCGCATTTCCATAGACTTTCCAGTCGACCCATTTCGAAAAGCAGAAGCACTAGACTCGAATTTCGCTCTCATTAGCGCTCGTCAGTAGTGCTTACCATCGCCACCGCCGGGACTTGAACCACGGACACACTGTTCATGAGGCATCCGTGCTTACCACTGCGCAACCTACTCACTCCTCACAAGCGAAAGTGGTTGTGTTCACATATCATAATTCGATCGTGCCTAATGGGAAGTCAACGGCGCAGTGGTACACACGGTTGCCTCATGAACAGTGTGTCCGTGGTTCAAGTCCCGGCTGTGGTGATGATAAGAACTACTGACGCGCGCTAATGGAAGCGAAACTCGAGTCTAGTGCTTCTGCTGTTCGAAATGGGCCGACTGGAAAATCTATAGGAACGCGATAGTTGCGATCAATTGTGGATGATGTTCAATCCATATAGAAATCAAAATCCTCCACTACTCATCAGCGAATGGGATACTGTTCATTTGTGCGTGATATTTGTTGAGCCGGTGCCTAGTCTGACAGCAGCGTACTGGACATGCGAGGCAGCCAGCATGCCTATTCCCAAGCCCGCACACACTACCTGGTCGGCACTCTAGTGTTTGCCATACATAAACTCCGTAAGACGTTCAAAACGTCCTCTTGTCCGCGAGGGAAATGTGTGTTCCATCACTACAAGAGTGCTGCCATTTCGTAGTGACACTAAGGTTAACTTGGAGAATCTCCGTGTGTCTATATATTCCTTCAGAGCGGTTTTCGTGAGGTCTATTTTGCCCAACGTATGGCAGATCACAAAGGCGTTGCCGGGTTCACTACAGATTGACGTAGGCGCACTTATTGTCACTATGTGTTTGGCTGCAGTCATCTAACCAGCGCTTAATCGCACCATGGTCAATCCGTAGTGCGCTTGGTTCGGGGCTATTCTATTTTTCTGATCACCGGTGCACAGAACAGCGTTGCTAAATATATCGTACGGAGAATAGTCGAATTAAACAAAAAAACTGACACTGAGACTGGAAAAATCCACGCAGAAATCTGGAAAAAAACCAAAGGTGTGGTCCGGCGTTAACTCAAAATGTCATATTATCCAGAAAAGAGGCAATCCGACAAGGAGCCTCCATTCGGGCACTGCAAGCTGTCACTTTGTCTGAGGAGCCATCTGAAACAAGCTCAGAAAACTTGACAAGACCCAAAAAGACAGTATCTGAGATGAGGCCGTTGTTTTTGTCCCCGTCAGACTGTCCATGATGTTTGGCATATTTGTTACGCATGGCCTGTTATGAAGAAAACCATGCCGTGTAGTGCAGAACGATTGTTCGAAAAGAAGTGCCTGGAGGTGGTACGGGTCAATAAGTGTCTTATCATCTTACGCTGAGTGTTAATAAGACCATTTGGCTGATGACCATCTAGGGAGTTCCGGTCACCAGTTCTGAAGGTGGTTGTGGACGCTGCCTCTTTCCAGCATTAGAGAGAATGCCAATTCAGAGTGTCTATTTCAACAGCTGATAAGAGAGTTATGCCGGACTAGTAACTACTTCTTTGAGAATCCTGGGATGGATCTCGTTAGAACCCATCACACTGTACTAACTAGCCATGGATAAAACGTCATCAACGTTTACAGCAGAGAGACCAACAGCAAGGAGTGATTGCCGGAAGCTCTGCAGTGACAGAAAAGGGCGCTCTTTCAGTAATGCAACGTTGTAAACCGCCGACCAGTACTTCCTAAATGACTCAGCCACAAGTAAGCAGTCGGACAAAGTTCCTGCGTCATGCAGGCGCACAGAAAGAGACGAAGGCCTATTACATCTCAGTCAGAGTACATATTGAAAGAAGAAAAATGATGCCTGCGCGAGCTTTTTGGAGGATCTTTTATGCGCAAGTTCAAGATGTTCGTATATTGATGAGGCAGACGGAAACGTTGTCATATATATTTGGCTTCAACTGTGTTAGAATTCTGGTTGAGATAAAATGCTATCATATGGTCGTACATTTCCATTTCGTCGAACTCCCGAAAACGCCGCGAAGTTGGGCACTCTAGGATTATGTGATCATTTATTTTACTACAGTAATGGCAGTAAACGCAGTTATAACACTTTAACGACTGAGGTATCGCCTATAATAGGTCGTTTTCGTGAAGGTGGTGGGAAAAGGTTCTATCACCAAGCTTGCATTGAGGTATCTTTTTGATCTAATCCAATTTTTTCATTGATATTGTTTGTTTGCTAATGGTTAACTGTAGATACTCTGGCTGACTTTTAGATTTTAATACTCCCAAATGTATTTGAAAAATGAGGATCCGCGCCAGATTGGCCGTTTTCTGTTTCAAACAACACTCTAACCCGCGGAAGCCATAACTGTCGAGGAATGTGTTCAGTAGAAAAGGAATACCACTAGGTTGGTGTTGCGTCTGGACGTTGACATACTGTGTCCATGCCTTCCGTGTTGTATGTGTGTGTTCATCCATTACATTCACCTCGTATCTGATTGGCTACTCACACACTCGCGTGATACATTGCGGCTATGATTGGTCCAACTCTAACTCGTTCACTGTTTCAATGTCACGTGTTACGTCTGTGGGCCAGATTACATACATGCTGTTTACGCTTGTTACGATTGCCTTACGATCTGATTTACGATACAACACTCCGCCGGAAGAATATTGACGAGGAATTCGAGAATCCACTTTCACAAACCTACGGGCTGCAGTCAGGTGTCACCCACTGTGAAAACATTACCACTGAACATCTGTGAACCGCAGTATTCAGAAAATCATGTAGCCTCCTTTGTTCATCGTGCGATCCGGTAAGCATATGGGAGGGGCGTGGCGCCCAGCCAAGTGAGCTTCAGGGATTCCATTGATTAGTAGGCTAGTTTTGGGATGGACAACCAAACAACCTGACTCCCGCCAGTTGTTCCGTTTCAGTATCCAGTCCCCTGATCTGAAACACAACATCAACTTTCAAGTCTTAGCGACTGAGTGATTAACACACGCGTTCGGGAAGGGCGGTCCGCCAGTTTTCAAATAAGTGTACGTGAGTACGAATTCAGAACCAAACCCACCCGAATCTAGTCAGTTTATCTATTCCGATATCTGGCGATTCTCCGTCAACCTCATTCTAGTAACCTCCAACGATTTGTAAACGTGTTCCAGACTGTAGACTGAAGTCGCTTGGATCCAGTCAGTTTGTCCGTTGTAATTTCCAGCGGTTTTCTGCTGCTGCGACGCAGAATCGTTGAAAACAGCGTTTAACACCGTTCGTGGGGGCAAACAAAATGATAACAGCGGTGTCATATACCAATTCAACAATTTCACAAGTAGGTGGTTGATAACAGTAGAAGTGGTCACGACAAGAAACTCTATAAGCTTCAACCCCGGACCTTCCCTCGGAAACAGTTCTTCTCTTACAGGGTTATCAACCACTGGAGCGACCTTCCATCGGAGGTTGTTAGCCGCTCTTCTAGGAACCGCTTCGAAGTGTTATTAGATTCTCACTTATTTAAGAAATTGTTGGATTAGTATTTCACTTAGCTTTGCTAGGTTAGTATTTTACTCTGTTCTCGGTATTCTCTGTAAACCCCTAGGACAGTGCCACACCCTGTTTTCACTGACTACCTTTTAGGTCGACAGAAAACCGGTGACATCGAAACGGACAAACAGACTGGATCCGGGTCACTTGGGTCTCCAACATCGAACCCGTGAACAAGTCGCTGAAAAATCGCTAACAACACTAAGGCGCAACTAACTACTTCCGGTGAAAGGTCGCTGCACTGGTTGATAACCATGCAAGGGAAGAACCATGGTCCGAAATAGTTCGTGGTCCAAACTTAAAAGACTTCTTGTCTTGACCCCTTCGGCAGTTATCAACTACTGGGATAAAGAATTGCTGCGCGAGTCCCACGCCAGAGAAAAAGTGTATAAGGATTAAGCCACCGCGATGTATCCTCTACTCAAGTGGATAAAGATAAGGAATTGCAAGACGGAACCCATAGAAGAAATTCCGCAAGCCCGTGACCGTTTTGGTGGCCGCTAGCTGCGCACGATCAATGGCGAGTATATCCCTCTTCATACTGGGTCATAAGACTATACCTGCTTACTCAAGCAGTGATTTCATATGGACCCCGTAAAGCGTTTGAAAAGCGGTCACTGAAAACAAGATGTACTGCCGTTGGGGGCCATGAAAATACAATGTTCGGAGTTAAGGCGTTGAACAGCCCATGAAATCATGCTTGAACCTAAACCCCCACGTATCTAATAAGGAGGAAACCTCTGTCCTGTGCGGTGAGCAGCTGTTACCCATGGGGCATTAACCCGCAGTTACAGATGATCATCAGTCTCAGTGAAATAACGGGCTAATCATGGCTGATCCCCCTGGAAACTGGAAGGTCACAATTTGCAATCTAACTGGTACGGCGCAGAACAGGGAACTTGGCAAACAACAGATGCTGTAGCATTGACATTATTTGTCCGTTCCTGATGCGGCATCTTGATACAAAGTTTGGACTGGTCCCATGCAAGATAATTTTTCTTATACGGTTTGGACAATTGTCGAGTCGAGTAGGTTTTGATCAAAGGTAATTTACAAAGGACAAAGTAAATTACTACTTTAACAGTGTCTCAAGTATGTGGGAATCTAATAACTCTAATGAATGTAGTACAGTCTAAATGGCAACCATGTGATAAAGAAACTGTTGTCTAAGAAAGGTTTGTAACAGGCAAGCCAGACGTTCTGGCTTCGTGTACCCGTAACACTCGTAAGTCAACTTTGGGCAACGTGGAGACACTGGGGGACAACGTTTTTTGAAGTAAAGGTTCCAACGATAGTCCTGTGGAAGGAGAAAATGGAAACAAGCGTTAGCCAAAGGCTCAGTGAGACATGTACACGATTTACACATTTGAAAACAAAAGTGGCGCCAACAACACGGCAGCACGATGCGTTACAGTTTTAAGTTCGCAGCTTGTGGAGTTTATTGTCGTGAATTTCTCAGCCCGTATCAACGACAGAAGTAAAGAACTGCTGCAAAGGATTTACACTGAAGCAGAACTGTGTCGGAATTAAGTCTTCGAATTCCAGGCATATAGGGGTCAGGAGTTTTATGTCGATAATCCTAAGAGAAGTGTCTCAGGCCAATGCCCAGATCGGCTGCTACGCGTTGGCACATTGAAGGAAGATCGCGTTTTCTCTCAGGCTGGTAGACACGAATTGAGTAGCACACCAAAGCGTTCGATAGGCACGGCTGCCTGTAGGAAGACAGCTTTTATTTATCATCTTAAGATTTCAAAACTTCGGCAGTTATAGCTTTCACTTGCATGGGTTTTGAAAGCAAGTTCAAAATAATAACGGCCAGTTATGCTCTAACAGCCGCTTTTCAAATATTTCAAAAATATCGAAACCTAAAGTCCAGCTGAAGTGCTACTGTACAATAAAGTAGACAGACGATAGTAATGAGGAAGTTGGAATACATTAAAAAGTGCTCAAAATATCAGTTTGGTGATTGAAAGAGTATTAAACATTGTTCACTCACTTCTGACAATTAATGACGGCTCGCTCAATAGCACGCAATTAACATTCCAACTAACTTTTATTCAGACAGTCGGATTAACAAGATTATTTTCTAGGTTCATAGGATGTCAGATGAGGCGTTCGAAAGGGCTGGGAATTATACGACGCCATTGACAAGGTATCGATCAAAATGCTCGTTCAACTTGCCTGTGAACTGACTAAAAACCACCTATCCAGCAGAAAAGGTGTTCAAAACGAAATGACCAGAACGAGTCCGCAAACTGCCACAGTCAACAGGAAATTAGTCCGATAAAGCATTCGAGAGTGGGCGAAAATGAGAGCGTGTGCAACAATACCAGGAAAATAAAGTTTCAATAGACAAGTCACGAAAGTAATGGGAGGGAAGATAGCAGAACTTCTGTGCGGCGCCAGTACAGAATCCACCATGATTGTTTATTGAAAACGGCAAACAGAGCAAAATTAACCCTCTGCATTTTGTCTAAAAAATGTCATGTCTTTGATAGGAAATCAGTGACAACTCACTGACTTCATTCATGCCCCTTTTGTTGATCCTTCTTCTTCCTAAATTCAAAATCTTCGTCATAGTGACCGCGAATCTTTGCTGCAAGAACCGCCTGATGTTGCGGTCGCCAAGAAGTTAGTTGCCCTGTCAACTGCACATGCAGAGGAGGCAGCGGAGAATATGGAAGGCAAAGCTCTCAAAGAGAGGAGAGTTGTTTTATCCGGCCGCCTTCTCGCAACGTCTTCACCAACTGAAGTAACTAAGTCAGTCTTAGCTACTCCGTCATCCACGGACGTTACGAACCTTGCACTCGCAAGCAAGCTATGTGCTAAAACAATCAAAAAGTCACTGGGCATTTTGGTAACCTTGCCACCCATGCTGAGTCCTGGGACAGTGGTGAAAAAAAAAAGAGGCTCTGAAATCCACCAACTTCCAGCCGGTAGGCGTTTATTTCGACCGCTCTCGGCAAGAAAGAGCAAAACGCGAGCAGCAGACTAAAACTAAGTCACGAATCATGGCAGACCGGAAACTACAACTGGAGACTAAGGTCATGGTTTCTGCTCCAGCGGTATCCACACAGGCCCATATGCCAGTGGTGGAAGTCGAGGACGCTGTTTCCGTAGTCGCTATCTCAACCGCCAAAGCCCCAAGCAAGGGCAAAATTGTTCAAGATACCACACAAATGCCGTTCTCCGAGTTCCCACGCCAAAAGCCACCAAGAAGCCCCATAGATAGTTCTTCCTTCCAAGAATTCGAAACGATAAGGGACTGTCAGAGATGCTGACTATAAAGCAAAAAGAATTTCATCGGCACACCCCACAAACCATTTCTACGAGTGGCTCTGTAAAACTGCGCACACTGCCTCCCTTCAAACCCTGCATCCGGCAGACGAAGAAGTCAAATTTTCCGTGGGTGAGAACTCTTAAACACCCCCCGAAAAAGCGGAATTTAGCAGGTGTATAGGGGTCGCAAGTTGCGACACCGAAAGTGCTGGTCAAGCATCTTGTAAGGACGTTGACGTACGCAAAAGCAGTGAGGTCGCGCCCACAGCCCCAAGGCAGGGCCATCAGAACCACTCAGCAGTACATGCCGAGCCCAACACCACCACCCCCCTCAATTCTAGGCCATCTTTCCCAAACTCTTCCTCACACTCTCCTCTCTCTTTTTTCGAGAGGTCAAGTGAGGAAGTGGCTCTTAAATGCATGTATACGAACTGCCTGAGTTTATTTAATAAGCCATCGGAAATTAGACAGTCAACTCATGATATACAACCCCACATTTTCGCATTCACGGAGACCTGGCTTACAGGTGGCATCTGTGAGAGTGCACTGAGTGTCCCCGGGTATTCAGTTCACCGAACTGACTACGCCCGAGGGGGAATGGGGGTTCTGCGATTTTCGTTCAGCATTGTCTCCCAACGCCCATGGTTATCGGTGGATTTCATCCCTTTGATAAATGTGATGCTCTGTGGATTCGAATGGCTTTGCGTGGCCGAGACTGACTCCTAGTGGCGGTTATCTATCATTCTCCTTCATCTCACGTTTTTGATGACGACACTCTTCTTGTGAACCCAGACAACTTCCTAGGCCAACAAAACTTACACATCTACTTATATTGGGCGATTTTAATGCATCGAAAATAAACTGGGCATCAGTCTTCGACCGAGGGTGTGAAAGCAGATTCTCGACCTATTATCGACGCTGATACGACGGAGAGCGTGGATACAATATGTCAACGCTCCGACGCGGCATCGTTCTGGTCAGACTCCCCCTCTGCTCAACCAAGGTATCATTAATGAGAGGAACCTGGTAGATAGGATTGTCGTCAAGCCACCACTTGGACACAGTGTCAACTTCCTGCTCATCTTTGATCTTATCCGTTACTGGTTACAACAACCAGTAAAGGAGTCCGCGGTTCGTAACTGTAGTCAGGCTGCTTCTGACGGCTTGAGAAGTCACATAGGTTCACTTTTTTCTGACTACGGCTCCGTGGACCAGAACTACCATTCAATTCAAAGCGCAATTGGGAAGTTGGACGACCTATTTGTACCCCGCAAGCTGTGCACCTTGTCTTATTGGCCATCTATTCCGCACAGAATGCGTTGTCTCCTCAATGACCGGTCCTATCTATTGGCGAAGCGCAAATTCACAAGAAATTTGGAGGACCCAAGCGCGTTCCACGTCGTTCGAAACAGGCGCAGACGGGAGGTCCGTGAGCCCACCAACCTCGTACAAGAAAAGGTCCTCCTCAGAGCCCGCGGAAACAAAACTTCTTATTTAGGCACTTGCGACGATTTAGAAATAATGACCCCTCGACCCTTTCTCTGCGACTCCCTGACGGGTAGGCCTCATCTGACTCCCTAGTTTTGGCCGAGTTATTAGGGATGCGCTACTCGACAGTCTATAATGTCGCACCGCCAAACTGGCACCCTCTCTGTCCACCGCAGAATTTCCAGCAACCACTGGTTACTGTGGACTTTACTATGCTAGAAGTTGAAGACCTACAATCCAAGGTCAATCCACACAGTGCAATGAGTCCTGATAAGATCCGTCCCAGAAATCTCCGAGAGGCAGCTGCTAGTCTGGCAGAACCCTTTTATAAGCTGTTTAAATAGACACTCTACACACGCGCGACCGGCACTCTCCGGCAAGCTATCGGCCAATCAGCCTCAATAGTATTCCACGCAAGATAATGGAGAGCTTCTTAAAGCGTGCCATCCTTAACCACTTCCTATCAGACCATCTTTTTTCCTCTATCCAAAAAGGCTTCCTACTAATCGGCCATGCGTAACTAATACGCTTCCTTCCATGAACAGTCTGACGGAGGTCAGAGACAATGGCCTCATCCCAGGTGCCATTTTCTCCGAATTTGCCAAAGTTTTTGACTGTGTCCCGCATGGCCCCCTGAAACACAAACTGGAAGCCCATGGTACTCAAGGAGAGGTTCTTCGCTGGATTGCCCCTTTCTTCGATAACAGAACGTTTAGAGTTAAAACCGAATCAGACCTTTCATCTCCTTCTCTCATTTCTGCAGGAGTTCCTCAAGGCTCAGTGTTAAGTCCTCTGTTATTTCTGAACTACATCAATGACTTTCGGGATAGTATTTCCAGCAACGCCCTCCTGTATGCCGATGACCTGAAAATCTAGAATGCCAATAATCCCAGTGCACTGCGGATTGATCCGGACGCAATTAGACGTTGGTCGGACGATTGGAGTCTCCCACTAAATGATATAAATTGCGTACATATGTCACTCGTTCGAGACTTTGGTAATACCTTCGTGATTCATAATGCACTGGGTACAGTAGCATCATGCAAACTGACCTGAAGGGAGATATGGGTATCCGGTTTTCGTCTAACCTACCTTTCGCTCATCACCATGGAATGTCGGCGAAAAGAGGATTTGCCGCTCTTATGATGATTAAGCGCACTTTCCTCCGTGTAGACAAGAAAGCCTCTCAAACACTTTACAGGGTTTATATAAGGCCGCTCCTCGAGTATGCTAATCAGGTCGTTTATACCGGCCTGAAGAAAGACATATTAGCTGTTGAGCGTGCCCAGCGCGTGGCTACCGAACTAGTCACTGGCCTGAGAAATGTCGCGTACGAGTCCTGGCTTGAAATTCTTGATCTATACCCACTTGAATTTCTACGGCTCCACAGTGGCTTAATTCTTACACACTTCCTCCTTAGAGTAGGCCTCGTTATCAGTTCTGCACTGTAGCGAATGATGACGGGCAGCGAGGACATAGCAAGAAGCTTTTCAAGATTCGTCCTCGGACCTTCCTAAGGCAGGGGTTCTTTCCTCGCAGGGTTGTTAACTTTTCGAGCAGTCTTCCTCCTGAGATAGTTAACAGCGCTTCTTACCATCGTTTTAAAACATTACTTGACTCTCACTTTCCAAAAATCCCTTCATGTGAGTAACCTTGGTTTGTTTTGTGATATTTACTGTAATCCCCAAGAGCGGTGCTACGCCCTGTTTTTAATGACTGCCTTTCAAATCAACAGACGAGCGCTTGACGCTGACCATGAATAAATGACTGGATCTGGGACCTCTGGGCTTCCGTCTGAAACCTGTGCATCAATTGCAAAATCACCGAATAACTGCGGTAACTCTCGTGCTCAGCGGAAGCGACCTTCCATGGTATATATCATGTCTCGAAGAAAGAGCTTGAAGCTGGCTAACCACGCTCTGCAGCGCATCTTGTTTTGTGCGGGCTACTTTCTGTGTGCGGCTTTTTGGGCGTGAATGTGTGTAAGTTAGTCAGCCCACTTCGTCACTCCTGGATATCCTAAATATATGTTTGCATTTCGACGCCTCCGTGTGGGTTTAACTCGTACTGATTCCTTTTCAAGATCAGATCTAGTGGAAAATTTCTTCGTAGTAGAGAACCGTGACGGCTGAAGAGGACAAGCTAGGGCCCTTGACATATTCAAGGTAAGATTGGACGAATATCCCTGGGTAACCTCAAATGTTTTCAGTCGCCTGCTCCTCCAAACAATTTCCGATAAGGATGGCAGCCTGCATAGAAGAAACTACTGAAATAAGTATGGCTGGTATATTGTGGTTTGTCTGTTATGTGCACTATGCTTGATAAGCGTTTGTCTGCATGTCCTGTGGGAGACTGCATACTGTGCGCATTTGCGGTTGCCTGATGTTGACAAATGGATCCCTTCACCATAACACTGCCTCTTCATCTATTCCGTTAACAACTCTGTGCGTGTGCTCCGACGATCCTCCTCAACTCGAGTGTCTCTGGTCAAAGTCCTCGTTTCGTGCCACTCAAAACCGGGTCAACAACACGTCAGAGACTTTTCTGAATTTGCAAAACTCCGCGAAACCCGTATAGCTCTACAGGATTCCTTCCCGGGCCGTTCTTATGCAAGAGTTATGTTCGTATAAAGCCCCTAACCAATGAGGCAACGTGTCTTCTGAGGTCGTTAGCTAAACTTCTGTGGATCGCTTTGAGGCCATTTTCGATCTCCGGTTACTTGCAACAGACCAGTAATCCTACTCCATTCATGTTATTTGGCGCAATCCACAACTGCGTTGTTATACTTCAGACATTTCTGAACGGCGAGCGACTTGAACTTGAAGATGAGTGTTGCTCTTTTTGGTTTTTGATTCTATGAAGTTATCGTAGTTAACAGTAGACTAACAGTATACTACACTACCAGTGTCGAGTGGCACATGATTTACGTACCGCCATAGCTTGTTTTCTATCACCTGGCAACAGCAATTCGACTATTTTGCAAAGTGGTCAAACGATCAACTTGCAGTCTGTGCACCAAGTCTGTCCGCCTAAAGGAACATGCACTACAATGTTTTGACTGTGATACATGGTTCCATAATTCTTGCCTTAGCGTTTCTCCAGAACCGTACCACGCATTCAGCGCGGCCATTCTAGACTATATTCAACTTAAATGCGATTGCTGTCGTTTCTCTGGGGAACTGTTTTCCGATCAAGCGGGCGCCGCTGGCACTGCGATAGTCGCAGATGGTGAGTCAACCTGTAATAGATCCGTAATTCACAATATCGCCGCCAGCGCCAGTGAGCAAAACCCTATTAAGGATACAACAACACCAACTGAACGCAAGCAAAACGATCAAAGAAGACCGTGTGTGTCAGTGGTGGCCCGTACCCAAGAACCGTCGCGCTCAGTTGGTACTGGCATGCTTGTCGCAAAAACCAAACATTCTGCTGCCCGGTCAGACTCCGTTATGGTGCAGGACCTTTCAGAGTGCCTTGACTCATCTCTCCAACTTCGTGACGAACATGGCCGCAAGCCTTGGCTAGCCCTGTGTGTTCAAATGCATATCATACATCGATGTCCTATCTCCATCAACTGTCTCGCAAGTAAGCCCGATTCACCACATGTCAGCAAACGGAGGTTGGCACAGGTTTTCTTTGAAAGTTACCGGACAACCGAGGAAGTTCCCTTAGCAGCCTTCCAACTGATTTCCTTTGGCGACGCCTCAATTTACCCCGACATAATTTGGATCCAGCAACAACGGGGAAATCGAGCAACAAAAAATGCGGTGGCTCTTGATCGTTCCCACAACCTAATTATCGGAAATGTGCCAGGTATATGTATAGACAGCACGTCACACGATATCATTCAAAGGAAATCTCTTGTGTCTGCCCTGTGGCTAGAAAATGTGCCTCTGTAGAACATGACGCGCATCCGGCGCACTAGCCTGACCACAGCTGAGTCCTACCATGGCTCGTTAAAATCACGGTGACTGCACCTGAGAAAGCTGCACATATATACTGGAACGTTTTCGCCATAAGCGCCATCAAATCACGGGAGGCATAACCTTCCACCAATCGTTCTAAAGATGAACGCCAGAAGTTGCGAGCTGATTACCTGGCACGAGCTGCTCGGTTTCCATAGTTGACCTGAAATCTCAAAAAAACGTCAACCACCCGGCTCAGTTCGAGCCCGCGATAACCCTGCCGATGTGCCCAGCACCCCTCGAAAAATCCAGTCTACTACCGACCCTGACAACCTGCACTCATTCAGAGTAAATCCTGTCTAATGTGCGTATATCAACGTCCGAAGTCTGACCAGCAAACTTAGTAAATTCCGTGCGTTTTGCCTCGTGAATAACTTCTTTATTGTCGGAATCACTGAATCATGACACTCACCAAACCGTCTTGATCCTGAACTCGATATAGCAGACATGCTGCTTTTTCAGAATGATGGAACAATGGACACAGGAGGTGGTGTTGCCCCTTTGTGTCCACAACTCCCTCCTGGCTACCCTTCTGTCTCACCCAATACTCACTTCTGTTCTGGAATCTGTCTGGCTCTCCACTGCGCTATCCAACTCTGATAGATTGTTAGCTGGCGTAGTATCCCGGCCTCCCTGCTCTTGCGCTGACTGTGACGAGGCAATCCTGTCCGGACCCATCTTAGGATACACACGTATCCTAATAATGGGAGAATTTAACCTGCCGCAAATTGACTTCCAATCCTACTCATCCAAGAGCCCCGTCGATGCGATGCCTGCAGCATTTCTAGCTTCAGTTACAGCTGCTGGCTTTACGGAACATGTGACCGACCGTAAAAGGCGGCGCGATGGCCACGCTACTGACCATCTAGACGACATCTTCATTACTGAGGAGCTAATGGCAGAAAACCTAACCGTGGTTACCCCGCTCGGCCTAAGCGACCACGTCGTAATAACCTTCGATTGCATTTGTAGTGCTGAGCTCATTCATGAAGCAATTTCCAAAGAATTAGGGTGGATGCACTCAACGCGTGCCTAGCTTATGTATCACGAGGATCGGTTCAGTTCGTCGCTGTCTGTTGGGAAAATGTATAACCATTTTACTAACACTATTTGCGAAGCATTAGATTGTTCGACACCATTCTACTCAACAAAACACCAGAAACCGCAAAAGAAATTGCGGTCCCGAACGTTAAAAATCATCCACCCTAAGCGTCTACAATGGGCTCGGCACAGAACGTCAGGGATCTAGTTGATCGTAATCAGTATGCGCAACTTCGAAACCGATGCACCAAACTAATCCAAGAGGATCGATTGGGCTTTCATCGAAAGTTAACTCGGCGATTCGCCAGTGGCCCTAAAAGTTTATGCAAATTTGTCTCCAAACTTGTAAAGCCAAAGCTGGTGTTCCCAAGCTAGCCGGTCCGCAAGGGCCTACTTGCTCAGATGATGAAGCTTCTGAAGGTCTGGCTGACTTCTACAGTACTGTTTTTACTAAACGCGTGCCTAACTGCCCCGTGGCAGAAAAAGTTAACACCTCTTGAGAAATCTCCACAGTGGATACCACAGCGGAACTACGGGGGATCAAGCCCACATCTCCCGTACCTGACTACATCCCCCCTAGTCCCTGTCCATGGGGCTGCTTAGTTAGCTGTCCCGCTCAGCCTCCTGTTTACAAAGTCAATGGCTTCAGGAACACTATCTAGAAGATGGAAGTCGGCGAATATCACCTCAATCTTCCAAGGCGGACAGCGCGATCAGCCTTGCAACTATCGTCCGATTGCCCTTCTATCATGTATATCCAAAGTCCTTGAAGCGTTAGTCCTTGGTGAACTATCTAAGCATCTTTTAACACGTTCTTTTGTCTGCAGTGAACAATACGGCTTCCTGCGCGGTCGCTCATGTACTGCAAACTTGCTGCTGACTGTAGGCCAGTGGACCATTGCCGCCGACAGGGGAGAAGGGGTTGATGTTATTTACCTGGAATTACCGAGGCTTTTGACCGAGTGGATCACTCTGTTTCACTCGATGAGCTTCATCGTTGTGGTGTCAACGGAAACCTTCTCCGCTGGCTGAAATCCTATTTGTCAAACCCTTCCTACCATGTGCTAGTGGGTTCCTCCGTATCTTCTGTCAGACTCAGCCCCAGCGAAGTGCCACGGTGCTCAATCCTGGGGTCACTGCTCTCCTCTGTCTTCATCAACGACTTACCATCGGTAGTTTCGTCTCCACTGCTACTGTTCGCCGACGACATCAAAATCTGGCGTATCGTGCGTAACAGCTCTGACTCGAGCGCCCTACAGGTTGATATTAGTACATTTTATAAATGGTCAAAATCCAACTCCATCGAGCTCAGTACAAGCAAATGCAAAGTTGTGCATACCAGAAACAAGTACAATATCCCTTACTCACTCGACGGAGTACCGCTCCAAGTCACAGCCAGAAAAAAAGACCTTGGCACTGTTGTGACACACAACCTCTCCAGTTCCCCCAATGCTGAGGCGGGCGACAATAGCGCGCTAGTGCTTCTGAAGCTTTTGTTGGGAAAATTTGAGCGATCGTGT
>LUCH01006625.1:10667-23254 GCA_013368495.1 Paragonimus heterotremus
ACTCAATCAACGCACCGTCATTCCGCGACCGACCTTCTTATAGACTTTCCCCCTATTCCTCTGTTTCCTGCTGGCTGGACATTACCTGGTAATGAACATTACATTTTAGTCATCCCACTGTTGCATGTCTATATTGTGGAACGAAAGCTTTTGTTCACCCTAGTAGCCTTCTGGGAAGAAGCTCTGTAGCGGCCTCCTAAAACAGCTTGATTTTTACTGCTGTTTTGTTGTACAGTTTACACCTCCTTAGAAGGCATCTTTGTTCAGCCCAAATGTATGCCTTATTTTTGCTGGCGTGTAAATACTTCACTTTCTCATACCGCGCGCTACACGCAGGAAGCTTACTGGCTGTACACGTTCTTGCTTGTTGGTGGTGGCGATATATGGATTACTGGGCTGTTTATTGTGCTCTGAATTATTGCCATCAGGTAACTCGTTGAATTTGGAGTGAGACGTTGTGGAAGAATTTCCACACTCTGCAAGTTCGCTTCCAGTTTCCTAAAAATGGTTGCACTATTCATGAGCACGGCATGTGCGCGGATGTCGCAAACAGCCTGAATGTGAACGTCCGATTCGGGGAAAAGACGGCGTTTTTGGTGACATTTCTTCAAAATAGCAACGACTTTGGCAAATTTCGCCTGCTTTGCAACCAAGTCCTGAAGCATTTTTATCATCCTACAAATCTCACAAGCAACATCTGCGTCGTTTTACGGTGAAGATGTTGCCAGAGTTGTCACCGATGAACTGGTGGATGGCCTCAATGAAGTCGACCGTGGCGTTGTATGGAAGGGACCGATGTTCGGGGGATAGCTGTCAAAAAGTGGGCGGGAGGATGACGTGGATTGGCTGAACGAGGCCGGATGGGGCTAACAACTGGATCAGGCATTCCGGCAAGGGAGGTAGGGCAGTGGGATACAGGAATAACTATGAAGAAAACAACGGAATGGCGGCCTGATTGTGCAGTTGGATCGCACTGCTGCTTCCTAGGGGAACCACGATTTCCAAAATTAAACGTTGGATGAGGTACACCTGTGACATTAGTATCACGCACGGGTGAACAGTTGTCAGAGTCCTCGGACGAGGACTGGGACAGAAAATATGTTTGGGGTTTGCTGATAAGCAATTATCTCTTCATTCATGTCGAAGAGTTCCTTGGATGATTTGGCAAAATCGGGTGATTCAGCCATCGAATATCTTCCCAGCAGAATGCATCAAGTTGAGACAAACACAGAAAGCATAACGGCGGATTTGGCAGCAGAAGTGAAGGAAATTTGTCTGGAACTCCGAGCTTCTCGTTCTCGGCTTGCTTCCAGGGGACGTAATCGTTCCTGGTGGCGTTCAAGAACCTCTTACTGCTGGTATCATCATAGATTTCGGACCTAGGCACGGAAACGCATTGAGCCGTATCCTTTCTAAACCGCCTCTGGAAACACGAGTGTCAGCAAGTAATGTCGACAACTGTTGCTGGCGGTCCTGCTCCTGGTCGCCTATTTTTATACTCCATAGAAATTCTGGGTTGCGTTTTCTAGTAGTCACTGGCGATCAAGCCAGTGTCGTCCCACCTAGAAAGGAGGATAGGCCTCGTCCGACACCCTTCGTGCTCCAAGCCTCCAATGGAATCCCAATACGCACTTTTTTACAGGCCCCCTCACGTACGATGTGGACCTGCGGCGTACCTTCCGTTGGGTGTTCATTATAGCGGATGTACCAGATGCCATTTTGGTCATGGACTTCTTGAAGCATTTTGGGTTAGTTGTCAACGCAGACCATCACAAACTCCGAGATCCTCTAACGAGTATAGCCACTATGGGGACCATTTCCTCGATGACTTTCCTCAGTCCACTGCTTGCTGAACCGAGCGGTAACGATAGACACCGATCGGTATTAGGTGAATTCACAGAGTTGACCCGTCCATCTAACGAGCTACTTGACGTCGTTGCGGACGTGGTACATCACATCAAAACGAAAGGCGCACCAGTCTTCCAGCGTCCCCGAAGACTGGCACCAGACAAACTGCGCATCGCTCGTGAGGAAGTTCAACACATGCTGGATATGGGTATAATCCGCCCCTCTGATAGCCCATGGGCATTTCCTCTTCACATGGTTCCAAAGAAGACAGGAGGCGATTGGCGTCCTTGCGGAGATTATCGTGGGTTGAACAATGTCACTGTTCCAGATAGGTATCCCGTGTCACATATCCACGATCTAACTACCAGCCTTGAGGGTAAAACAATCTTCAGCAAGATCGACCTTGTTCGCGCCTACTACCAGATACCGGTAGCACAGGAAGAGATACACAAGACGGCTATTACCACTCCATTCGGGTTGTTCGAATTTGTGCGCATGCCCTTCGGTCTTCGTAACGCTGCACAGACGTTCCAACGTCTGATTAATGAAGTCACCCGTGGATTGGACTTCGTTTATGCATACATAGACGACATCCTCGTGGCTAGCTCTTCCCCGGAAGAGCACATCATCCATCTACGGACGTTATTTCAACGTCTAGCTTCATACGGCCTTACCGTCAACGGAGCTAAGTCCGAATTCGGTCTGACTTCGTTGGACTTCTTGGGCCACAGCATCTCAGCAGAAGGGATTAAACCGCTCGATTCCACGGTCGAGGCTATCCGATCGTGTCAGCTTCCCGACACAATTCCCAAGCTCCGCCGCTTCAATGGACGTGTTAATTACTATCGACGATTTATTCCCAACTGCGCCAAGCTTACGCAACTCCTGACTGATCTATTCAGGAACAATAAACGTACTTTACACCTAACCCACGAAGCCATCACGGCTGTTGCCACCGTGAAGAAGGCACTCGTCTCCGCAGTCATGTTGCATTACCAAAAACCGGACGCACCAATCAGCACCGCCGTGGATGCATCGGATACAGCCATAGGTGCAGTGCTGCAGCAAGCCATTCGCGAGACTTGGAGACCGACTGCACCATTTTCTCAACGTCTCAGCGACACCGAAACGCGGTTGTGAAACCTCAGCTGTGTATAGGGTTGTGTGCCATTTTCGCCAGGCACTCGGGGGCCACGATTTCATTTTCACGAATCACAAACTTCTCGAGTACGCCTTGCGCAATTGCTCCGATAGACATTCACCTCGAGAAATTCAACAGCTGGATTATATCGCCCCGTTCTCTACGGACGTGTCATGCATCCGGAGTCGAAAACGTCGCCGCGGATGCTCTATCACAAATGCACAGAGTGTCTACAGCCAACGACTTGATCTCGCATCGCAATATAGCGGCACAACAACGGTCCGATTGCAAGTTTATGAGTGATCCAAAACACACGAACTTACTTATTGTCACAGTTCCATTGAGACCTTCGCACGGCACCATTACATGTGACAATAAGCTGGAATACTCCAGGCCAATCGCGCCACATTCGTTACGACGAGCAATTTTTGAAGCGTTGCATCCAGGAATACGCGCATCAGTAGGACTGGTTGCGGGTCGATCCGTCTGGCCGAACATAAATCGGGACGTGCGGCATTGGACCCGTTGTTGCATTGCATGTCAGGGTTCCAAGATCAACCGACACACGAGCAGCCAGTGGGGGAGCTTTTCCAACACCCGACGATCGTTTTGGACATGTCCACCTGGACCTCATCGGGCTAATTTCACCTCCGCGAGACCACACCCACATACTCACGTGTATTGACCGGTTCACTTGCTGGCCAGAAGCCATAAAATTGTCGGACCCATCAACAGTATCCGTCGCTCGAGCTTTTGTCGGGCATTAGATCGCACGCTGTGGTTGTCCGTCGACCATTACAACTGATCGCGGCACGCAATTCGAATCAGCTTTATTTTCGCAACTGACCAAGCTGTAATGCGTGCATCCAGCACGCATCACAGTCTATCACCCACGAGCGAATGGATTCGTACAGCGTTTCCATCGTCATCTCAAAGCTTCATTACGTGCTCACGGGCGGATGAATTTACAGAAGCCTTACTCCTAGTTCTACTTGGTAATCACAATTGGGTCAAGGATGACAGTGTGACCCTAGCGTCGCCCGTCTATGGTCATCCTTTAAGCCTTCCAGCTGATTTCTTTCAACCGTCAAGCCATGCTACGCCATTGAAGTGTAATATCCATCCGGGGGTTAAAATCATAACTCGCATCGTGCCGCGCTAGGTTGGCGTGAGTTGTCTGCACACCGTTTTCCAGGGTCGGCAGCAACACACACGAGTCATCTGTCTCTAATTTCCATCTCCTCAAGTCAGGAAAACTGGTGAACGTTGACGATTTTATTTTCTGCCTATCAGCCAGTAAATCAGCGGGTTGGCCTGTTGCACGCTGTTTTGAGCTTGGAACTGGATGCGTCCTGTTCCTCTGAAGCGCGCCTTTAGGACTCTGCTGTTGTCGTGCGCTTGATTTCACTATTGTTAGCCCTTAACCTGTACTTCTACCTTGGCGTGGTGGTCGGGCTTAAGTGCTGTTTTGATCCGGCGGGCTATGCTGACTAGGACTTCGATCTTTCCACGTGCGACCTTGTCAGATAGGTCAAAGTGGGACAGTCAGCGTAAAGCAGTTACACTCATGGGATTGTATATCGCACTACTGACCGCGTAGGATTGCCTACACAGCGAAGTAGGAGCCTACGAGCATAGAACGGGGCCAGTTTTATAGCTGGGACACTGCTGTCTCATGAATCCGGAAGAGTTCAGAAGAGGACAGAGTTTTGTGATGGGGTCCTTCGAATCAACCTTCGTCCGCGGCAAAAATCGACCTTGAAGTGTGTTCACGGGTTTCACGGGATTTTTGCAGATCCAGCAATATCTTCGACTTGTTGTTGGCCCGTTTATGGGTGGCACGAAATGACTTTGGCCAGTGAAAATCTTGAGTTGAGGAGGATCGTCGGAGCATAAGCGCAGAGTTGTTTAGATAAAAGATGCAAAGAGGAAGTGGTATGGTGGAAGGATCCAGTTGTCTATATCAGGCAGTCGCAAACGCGCACAACATGCACTCCCCACAGGACATGCAACAGGACATACACACAGACACTCATCAGGTATAATGCACAAAATAGACACACCGCAGCATGCCAGTCAAACTTATTTGTATACTTCCTTCTATACTGGTTGGCCTCCATATCGTTTTTTGTTCGGAGGAGGAGGACTGAAAACACCTGAGGCTACCCTGAAATATTCGTCCATTCTTATCTTAAATGCGTCAAGGGTCGGGGCTGAGACGACCTCATCTGGCAGGTTGTTCCAGAAGTGGACCACTTGGAGTGCAAACGAATAACGCCGGCAAGGCAAACGGTAGCGTCACCGCTTGAGAATAAGACTTGGACTTGAATGTTCACATCTGGTAGGATGGATGAGTCAAGGTGATTGTAGTCGATTAATAATTTGTAGGTTAGTATGGTGTCTCCACGCATCCTTCGAAACACTAGGTTAAACGGATACAAACTCTGAGGTCTGCTCTGATAACTCAGGTACGGAAGGCCCTTCACTTGCTTTGTAGCCCTGCGTTGAACATGTCCAAGCACTAACACATTCTCCCGGTGATGAGGGAAACAGGCTTGAATAGTTATTTCTAGTTAAGGGCGAATTAGGGTGGAATAAATGGGAAGGAAATTTGTCGGGGTTAGGCAGCCTACGGTTGATAAGTTTAGAGTCGTTAGTTGCCTTGCGTGCCATCACCTTGCAGTTAACGGAGATACTTAGATCCTGAGTGACAACTGACCCCAAATCTTTCTCCTGTTCAGATAAACAAAGTCTAACATTATCAAGGTCGCATTGTTATGCCGGAGCCTCAAGACTTTATACTTAACCGCATTCAACGGTATTTTCGCCAAACCCACACCACCTACACAATGTGTCAAGATCTGATTGTAGAATGGATTCGTCTGAGGGGTCATGAGTGGCCCTCCAAAGCTCCGTGTCGTCTGCGTACGACAGAACGCTCGAAGACAACAGCGACGGTATCTCATTAACGTATAGGGCAAACAGCTACGGTCCTGAAATTGACCCTTGAGGTACCCCACACTGGGCATTTCGTATTGTTGAATAAGTGCGATTAACTCGGACAGAGAAGGTCCGTCCACCCAGATACGCTTCCAACCACCGTAGCAGTCTCCCCTCAATTCTTCACCGTTGTAGTTTTGACTGCAATATGCCGTGGTCAACCCCGTCAAAGGCCTTTGAGAAGGCTAGCAGGATAATGTCCACTCGGTTTCCGGAATAAACTGCTTCAGTCCGTAGTTCCTGAACAATTAGTAGATTGGACACGCACGGGTAGCCCTGTCTGAAACCGTGCTGCTGAGGGGTTATCATTCCATGCTTGTAGAGATGTCGGACGGTGTCGTCAACAACGTTTTTCCTCACCTTTGAACAAATACTGAGAAGGGAAATGGGTCTGTAGTTGGAAGGTAAGTAACGCGCACCGGTCTTGTGGAGCGTCATTACCTCGCATTGCTTCCAGTCAGCAGACATTTCACCTTCTTCGAAAGACTTCCAAAGCAGGCCGCTTACAACTGCAGCTAGGATATCTGCAGAGTTTTTTAGCAGTCCTGGCGATATGTTATCAAAACCCTGAGGCTTATTAGGGTTCAACGTTTTAGGCGTCGCAAGAACAGTAATGGGACTAAAGTCTATGTCGTTGAGGATATACAGAATGCTGGAAGTAGGTGTACCGCAATTGACCGATGACGTGGCCCCGGCGGTATTTTCCAGGAACACCTTTTTGAACGTATCCGCGCAGCCTCCGGGTTGTTGTTGGTCAGGCCAGAATCCGTATGCAGACTGGGAATATCCGGTTTTGCTGAAGAGATTTTAGGCAATAATTTATAAAACCACTTGTGTTTTTGTTTTAATCGGGCTACCGCAAAGGATTGCAACTTGAGTTGGTCTCTACGGACAGCCTCGTTACACTTGTTTTTTTATACGCTTGCACCGATCATAAGATTTCCAAGTCTGGTTTAGTCTGAACTGCATCCAGGTATAACTCTTGCCACAAATAAGTTTTTCGTATATTTACGAATACTGTTGGGCGGCTTACTACCTTTGATGTTTATAATGGAACAAATAAGTCAGTCGCCTTATCAATAGTGGCCTCAATGCAATGCCAAAATAGTCCCACTTAGGGTAAGGATAGTGAGTTCTGACTGGCATTTAGAAAGTAGTCGTTTATACTTACGTAATCCCTTTAAAGTAGTTGCGTGGTGTTGGAGGATCAGCTACTACCCTAGAAGAGATATGAATAAATCGGAACAAAATTAGAGCGTGATCACTGTCACCTACGGGCATTTTGGTGCTGAGGTTCTCGACTAAACAGGGCTCGTCAGTTAAGACTAGGTTGTGGCTGCAATAGTACGAGGGAGTCTAGACACTCGTCAACAAACCACTTACCTTTCACCTGCGTTGTATTTATATTCACTTTCCGTGACATTGCTGGTTAGCCACATGTTCACTTATTTATCATCTGGTGTATGGATTATGTTTATCTTAGCTTTCCCAATTTTGCCACAGACCTCTCATTGTGTTGTGAATAATAATCACGTTTTATCTTCCAACTCGTGTCTTGCGACGATTGTTAACGGCACTCCCGGTACCACTGCAGCCACGACTGGTAAAAAAACGTGTAACTGGGACATATGTTGCTAACAACTGTTGGCCAATATTTTCACCAAATTCAGAATTCAGCGTAACTTGTCTGTACGTTCTCTTATTTCTCATATCGTGCTTGCCTAACTTCTAGTCAACCAAGTTTTACTGCGGGTGTTCCGGAATTGTCCAAACACATGTTGTCACCGTGTTTTGGGATGCGGGTCATCTCTACTCATGAGGAGTTCTTCAGCAGCTGACATTACTGGCACGCCAGTACATGACTGTTAACGTCCTTCTTCATTCCCGGTCAGTATGCCCCTTGCCTCAGCATTTCATAAGTTCGATGACATCTCGTATAAGCCAACTGACGACATTCCTTCATAATTGCCACTCTCAACCTCAGTGGTATAACAGGCACGCTTATTCCATCCCGAAGTTGGCGCGTTAAAATTCCCGCACTATTCAACTGCAATTCCGACCAGTGCGTTCTGAACGATGTCACCTCCGGAATTCCCTCGTTCTCTGGTTGTTGTTCTCCCGATAGAATTTTATCAATCACTGTTCGGATTGTCGAGTCCGCCCTCTGCGCTGCCTGTAACTTCCCGGGGTCATTCTCCACTTCAATACTGTTCGCTCCGATCGTGTCCTTGTGAACTTCATCCATATGCTGCGTTCGGGAAAGCAGATCGGGAACATAGTTCTCTTCCAGTTACATGGCGAATTGTGAAGTCGTACCCCTGCAACAACAGCGGTCAACGAGCAAGTTTCCCTCGGGGATCCTTCGTCGATTTAATCCACTCTAACGGCCTGTGATCAGTCTCCACAGGGAAACGTCGGTCGAGCAAATAAGGCCTCCATTTCTCCAATGCTCACAAGACCGCCAAACACCCCTTCTCTGGCATATTCCACAATACCGCCTTCCCGCTTCAGCACGGCTCCGATACCCACATCGCTCGCATCCGTCGCAAAAACGGAGCTCTATCTAGTCACTGGCAACTTCAGTGTCAACTGTCTCCTCTTCATCAATTGTTGGATCTCGACGAACGGTTGATTGGCCTTATCTGTCCAGTGGAATTTGCAATCCTTCTTCAGAATTTCGTACAACGGGCTGGCCGATTCGTTGAAGTTCCTGATGATACGGCTGTAAAATCCGACACGACCAAGAAACTGTCGCAACGTCCTCTTCGATGTTGGCACCGGATTGGCCTCGATCGTAAGCAGTTACTCAGGAATCTGTTGGACCTCGCCCTGACCGACCTTGTGACCGAGTATTATTACCGTTCGTTTCGCCAGTTGACACTTTGGACTGTCGATTCGTAGGCCGGCTTGTTCAAGCTTCTGCAACACAGCTGCAACGTGACCGGTATGCTCCGTCTCATTCCCGCTGTAAATGACGATATCGTCTCCATAGGCGACAGTATTGTTAAATCCCTCCAACACCCTCAACATCAGTCTTCTGAACGTGAACGGGGCACCTGACAGTCCAAACGACATACGTTTGAAGCGATATTGCTTTTCTCCCACTGTAAACGCCGTTTTGTCTCGGTCCGATTGCTTGATTTGAACCAGCCAATATCTAGATCGCAGATCTAGCACCGTAAATATCTCGGCGTCCTGTAGCTTGTAGAACATTTCTGCCACGGCTGGGACTGCCACGACTCTATTAACTGTAATCTCATTGAATCTTCTGAATTAGACACAAAATCTAAATTTCTCACTGGACTTCCTCACCAACAGAACAAGAGAATTGAACGGGCCATCAGCCTCCTCAGATTTCTTCCTTCAGCATTCCCCTCAATTTTCGCTCGATTTCTGGCTGCAGGTAAACCGGAGTCCTTCTGGCCAAGAATGGTTGAGATTCGTCTGGCTTGAGGGAGATTTCTTGTTCAATCCAATCACAGTATCCATATGGGTCTTGGTCCGTGGTGAACGGCTTTCGGGATTTACATACCACTTCATTCAGCAACTTACCGTCGCAGGCTAAGATTGCTCCGGGTGCGTTCACTTCAGGTTGTTCAAGCTGAGGTTTGCGTTTACTCGCCAGTGGAACAACTCCATACTTTGTTACGAGTTTACCATGCTTCAACTCAATCACTGCCTCAGCGCGTTTAAGAAAATCCGCTCCCAATATAGTATGGTGTGCATCAGGGGAATGAAAAAAGATTGTTTGATTACGTAATCATCGATTCCGACATCCTACTACGCAACGCCCGTAGCTCTGAGCGTAAACCCCTCGACTGTTCGAACGATCATCCCACACGGCTGAACGGTTTCTGTTGGTCTCGGTCTGATCAATAAAATCGCCGCCCCAGTGTCAATCAAACAGCACTCCGAGCTGCCATTGATTTACATCCTCGCCTGAACTGCTGTCTTATCAACCGCCTCCATTATCGGATTACTCTTCCCAGACGAAAAACAATCAGCAAAACGCTCATCTACATTAAGCCTTTTCTCTCCCGGCGGGCAAAATCTTCGCCAGTGTCCACGTCTTCCTCATCTGCAACGGCCGTCGCCGCGGTTCTGCTTCCTCCTCATCTTCAAAGTGGCCACTTCTTGAGTCAACTTTTCCACTGCGGTTCGCAGGTCATTCAGTTCACTCGGCGCATTCGTCTCCAACACGCTGATTGTCAGGAAGTTGTCTGCCAGTAAGTGTCGAGCCTCATCATTCAGCTGTTCCAACGTCATCGGCTGTGCGATGAGGGCCACCCTGAGCTGATCCCGTACCGCTGGTGGCATTCCGTCCAAGAACTGGTCTGTCAGCACGCCTTGTTCTGAATCCTGGTCCAAATGTGGCAGGGCTGTCGACAACGCTGCCCGCAGTGGCACGGCATACACAAGAGCTTCGCCTCCTGGTCCAAGCCGGGCGCCCTTGAACTGCCGCATTGCCTCCTGAAAATCGGCTGGACTGCCAACCCGGCGATCATCGCCTCCTTCGAGGCGGCCCACTCCAGCTTCGCAGGGCCCCTTCGCGCGGCCTCCAGAACCGCCTTAGCCCTGCCATTGAGCAACATCCGCAAGGCCGCCGGCTTCTTCCGTTCGGTCTTGACTACGACCGTTTCCACCACGTCCTCGAAGTCCTCCAGGAATCTGCGGACGTCCCCATCCTCGAACGGCTGCGGCCATGGGATCTTCATCCTCCAATCCTGGTCACGGCACCAATTGTTGCGATCCAAGAACGCGGATGACACAAGTGTTGCTTATTCGACAAAGTAACAAATGGGTTAAGCGTTTAAACAAGACCAGAAACAAAACCACTCATTTACATGCGATATTTGGCCCCAGACCGTCCTGGCTGTCACAGACGTCAATGCTCAGTTCTTTTGAGTGGCAGGGACCATTACGGGCGATGCCGCACTCTGATGCTGCTTCCTGCATTTTTCCTGTGGCTTGTACGATGTCAAAATGTACGCTCTGATCCTACCACTGAATTGCCGCGGTATGAGTAGTATAATACGATCGTTCATCTCCACTGCACTAATACCTGATCTACCGGAGTGGTTTAAATTATGATGGGCGTCTGAGTATGCAGTATATATTTACTCCAGTAGCTGCTCCTTCCGAACCACTTTTACCATGAAAAATCAGTGGACGAACACATGCGGGAATTGGCGATGGACCTGTATGTGAAGGATTTGGGGGACACGGTAATCATCGTTTTTTACTTTGTTGGTTGCCACATTGATTGGAATATCTTTCTGCACCACGATAGATACTTGGCGTTCTAAACGTCATAGTGTGACTGGCTGAGAGGTGTACGTCCCGGTGGCCGGCAGGCAGCTTGATTTCATCTGTTTCCGTAAATTTTTCCGTGCGAACGTCGCGTGACTTCAATCTAGCTTGAAACAGTGCAGTAGAGTGAACAGAATTTACTTCTGAAGATTCTCGATGATAGAGTGATACTTGACACCACATTCTTGCGCCGTTCCATAAACACTGAATATGGAAACAGTCACAAGACGGCGTAATTTCCAACCATTTCTAAGAGGAACGTTTCATCGACCAGTGTCTACCTGAAATCTTGCAAACAAAGAGAAATAGTGCAAATGTCGTATAGACAAGGACGCTCGAAATGTGGTCATATATATTTCGTTATCAAATGTGTTATTGTTCTAGTCGAAATGCAATGTCAACACGGTATAGTCGTATATTTCCATTTCGACCGTACCTGTAAAACATCGCAAAGTGAAGCAATCTCAGGCTATAGGAAGATGTATTTAATCCTGAAAACGAAAATAATCGCATTTATATGACCTAAAAATTGAGCTAACGCCAAAAACGGGTTACTCTCGTGAAGATGGTGGAAAACTTTTTCACAATCAAACCAATGCTTTTGGGACTTATTCGATGTATTTTAGTTTTTCACTCAACGCGGCTTATTTACATCTGATGTACCGTAAGTTCTTTGCCTGAAATCGTGGTTTTAAAATTTTGAAAAATATTTAAACATCGAGGATGTGCGCCGGAAGGATCGTCTTGCCTTTTGAACGACCTTCAAGGCGAATCCCGTGAAGCGGATAATTGCCGTTCTTTCTTACATTCTATAACAATTAACAGATTACGACATATTTTATGCGTTTCGTTTCATTCCAACGGTTGATTGAAATACCGTGGATGAGATACAGTATTGTGTGGCCATCAATGGCCATATTGTGCTCACCGGGGACACTCAGGGGTCAATCGGGTATTCTCATGGAAAGGTCGTGATAACTTTGTTTGGGGGTAAATTTATTAGTTCCCATGTGCGGTAAACGTTCGATGAAGCGTGAATAGTTAGTAGAAAAAAGGAAAATTATTTACAGTATTGTATGGTGGCCCGGGCTGGATTTTCCGCTGAGTTTCTTATGAGTGATCCGAAAGTGCACAGTTAGGGCTCTCATAGGACACTCAGGGTACGCTCATTGGACACTCAAGGTGCGGTCAGGAGACGGTCATGCTGGCTGGTAACAAGAATCAAGCTGTTCTAGGAGGCCGCTACAGAGCTTCTTCCCAGAAGGCTACTAGGGTGAACAAAAGCTTT
>LUCH01006626.1:0-18555 GCA_013368495.1 Paragonimus heterotremus
AAGTCCCGGCAGTGACGATGATATGCACTACTGACGAGCTCTAATGAGAGCGAAACTCGAGTCTAGTGCTTCTACTATTCTAAATGGTCTGACTGGAAAGTCTATGGGAATGCGACAGCTGCGATCAATTGTGGGTGATGTTCAATCTATATGAAAATCCAAATCCCCTACTACTCATCATTAGAAAACTCATTGATTCAATTGTGCTCACTCATTTTTGTTAATAAACACAACTATTTTGTCACCATGCGTTTAACTTATATAACTGAATGTTTTATGTATTCGACTGATGAGAATAAACGAAATGCTTGCATCTCGCAATGTATGTCTTCTTGCCGTCTTAATGAACTGGGGGGCAGTCAAGTTGCAAAAAGTATGGTTACACGGAGAAGGTGTCGCCATAAAAAAACTGAAACCTCACGCTACCCTGTTTAGATCACGCAGTCTGTCATCAAAATCCAGTGAATGCATATCAAAATTTTCACCTACATCTCTTTCAAATCTACTGACTAATACCTAGATAACGCCAGAAGACGTCATCTCTGAGGATGATAACTCTACTGACCTTCTCATAACCACAGTGCTCAGTAGATCTGGCCCGAGTTCATGTGTGTATTATGGTTATCTAGATCGTTCTGAGATCAGTTTTCTAGCAAAGTTTGATTTATATAACACTATAAATTTACTCCTAGGAAAGGAACCCAATTCAAACCTGGCTTTTGTAAATAGTCATCAGAAGATTTCAGTTTGTCAACGTGCCCCACTAGGACGCCCAGATCTTACATTCATCAAGGTATGTTCTCTATCTTACAGCATAATGTCTCACCAAACACGGAGCGGATGTCATGATCGCAAACTACGACGTAGCCAATAGGAAACAGAGAATCTCAGTCAGCCAAAACAACTGGATGACTCTACAAGCCCCGGACGACTCACTAATTCACTTTCACCTCTACAGTGACATCTTATCTTCTGTATAAATATTCGTTGTCCCAGGGAAAAAATCTACTTTCGTGCTGACCGATTATTTTCTCCAAATCTGATAAACGGAGGCAAAAAAAAGAAAAGGTTTGTAAACCTAAAAATTATGCAACTGATGTGTCCGACTGAACTTAGTAGAGTTGACCTGAACCGACCGAACTCCCCGTATGTTGAATTTGAGTTGTGTAACAGGACGTGCTGTTGTGTTGTAATCGCCGTTTAGGTTATGTTTGTGTAATTCGTGTGCATGGCCTACTGGTCCTCAGGTTCACACTTGTTTGTGTTATTTCCATTTACAGGACTGTTGCTGGAGCCTTTTACTTCAATAGAACACTGTCCCCAGGTGTCTCCACGTCGCACCAAAGTTGGTTAACAAGTGTGAACAATCAGAGTAGAGGTGGCTGGCTTGCATGTTACAGTTGCAAAGATATATGGAAAATTATGAGACGATTGAGTGGTCTGAACTCCGCGAAAAATGTCTCCTTAGGTGAAGTTCGTTAAATGGACTGCAACTTCCCAGACTTCTCTAGAGATACTGACAGAAGCTTTATGAATGTATAATCATATTTTGAAAATGACCAAAGCACTGATGAAACAGAAGTCGCGGTGATGCGTCTTTCGAAATTTAACACTGACGGGGCTGCTGGGTCAGGTGAGCTATTCTGGATTGTTTTTAGACACTGCGCAAAATATACTGTCTCGAACCATAGCTAGTGTTGTTACACAATGCTTTCGGTCACAAAATTTTACCGACCGCTGGAGGACTACGTGCATAAGTCCAATTTCTAAAAAGTGTTTCTTCAAACTACGCTCGTCTCAGCGAAATTGGAAGCTCTCGAAAAATTTCTGCTCTCTGGAATGACTACCTAGCTGATTAATGACGCTTCGTCAGTTTGCTTATCGTCGTCCATGTTCGACATACAATGCTGTCGCTGGTTACGTCCACCTAATTCTGTAAATACCAGACAAAAGCATTAAAGCCATCAGTCTATGTTTTAGCGAAATATAATAACGCTTTCAACTGCGTAAACTGTGCAACACAATGTCTACCGTTACATGATTAGGTATTGTAATAGTTTGTAGTTCGCGGTAGTAATCGAAAATTTGCTCACCTCAAACCCATAGCTGGTTTCAAGGCAGTAACAGTAACAACGAAATTGTAATATGATCTGCATTATTTAAATCGTAATCACTCGTGTAGATAAACAATGACACATTGTTCACCTGTGAGTTGCAATAATCGCACTCGCCGCAGTTTAAATGAAAGTCTAGATTGTTGTAGTGATGACTTTGCTTATTTTTCACATATTCAGAAATTCTTCTCCACGTCGGCATAAATGGCTGGCACATCTTCGGCAATTGCATTTACACTTGAAACAGACTCAGAAACAAAACTTGTAATATTACATCTTATAACCATAGTGTCAGGTGAATTGTACACAATTTGATCAACATGTCTGTGGTATACCAAATCATCAGCTGAATCCAGCACTCATTAAACATGAGCAGCAAGATTGTTCAACACTATTTCACTGAAAGGTCAAAATCCGATGTCATGATAGAAACTAATTTCAGCGAACTTTATTCCAACATGTCGGTTCTTAAAACACATTGTTTGAATGAATAAGCTGGAATTCCCCCGATGTCGCATGGGCTGCACCTCTCTAGTGCATCAGAAGATTGTCGACACAGTAGCCGCGTCCAGCAAGGTGAATAAACTGATGGTTATTGTAGCAGTTATCCAAATATGCACAAGGTTCTCAGCCGCTCTACTTAATTGGTAGATGCCAGCAACCAAATCCACTTGGCCCATCTTTCATCGTTTTTGCGATAGAATGACTGTCGCTGTCGGTAACCAGTGCAAAAAGAATCCTTATGTTTAAAACCTTCCGAAATGTGGTAATTGTAAAATCGACACATGGTGGACTCGTAAACTACACCTCCGGATAACGCAGGTAGGAGTCAAGTATTACGAAAGTGCCAATTTTGTCAAGATGTAAGATACAATTATCCTCATAAGACATTGGCCATGGAGCCAACTGGAATGACTTGAAATGACTTTTATGTATACAGCTGACAAACCTACATGTTCAAAGCACTACAGCTGGAGCAATCCATGTGAAGGATTCCAAGGAAACCAGTATTTCGTGTGTATTTAATTAACATAATATATTAAAGACAGAATCATGTGAACGAAATAAAATTGTACAACGTCTCATGATTATGAATGTGCTTGATGTATCGTCGGCTTAATTCGCATAACATCGAAAGCATCTGAGTATCAAAAAATCAATACATGAGTTCTGGCTTCAGGTAAATTAACCTTACACCGTAAATGACCAGTTCGAAATCTCTACGCATTCAAAATTGCTAACTGTTAGGCTTGAACTATCGAGAGAAACACTGAACTGTGCATCTTTCAAGACAAGTTCACAAGAGGCAAGAATTGGTAAAACATGTTCAGTAAAACTTTTAACAGGAATATCAACGAAAAGGGGCCTAAGTCTTTTTGTGCGATCAAATGAAATAAAACACTTAACAATACGGAAGTCAGTAAAAAGGAATGTATAGGACTACCGTCAGTAGTTAACGATTGCGTTAAGTGGACAGTTAAATCAAAAGAATTAAACAAATTTACAATAAGAGTAGTGGATGGAAAGTCAGATGAGAGAATTCATTTGTTCATTAAAAAACATCTGGACTAAACATGTTTTTGAACTACGGCTGATAGCTTGACTGAGGTCTGCTCCACCACATTAACAACACTTTAAATTGCGAAACGGGCACGTAAATTGTTGCCCATTAACACATGTTACAGTTAATCGATTGCTCGACAGACTTTGGGCTAGAATGGCGTGGTTCCAATGCTGGATTTATTCGGTAATTTACCATTTTCATCATCATCATTACCATCATAACAGCCATGAACCTGGCCAGGCGGTACTTTGGCTTGGGCCGCCACTCACTTCAACAGTAATGTGGGATATCCCTCCTGAAAAGGGCAAACTGGCGATGATGATTATAATAATAACAATAACAGTAATAATAACGAAAATAGAAGAGGACTGGGCGAAAGAACCATGAGTTATATGAATAGGGCCAGGTCAGTGATTTCAGTGCACTATTATCTCGGATAGCGTTTCTAATCAGCAATCTTAATTGTCACGACGACCGCAGTCACGTAAGTGGCACTCACCCATTATGCTCAACGGAGCGGTCAGGGTCTTCATATTTCGTGACCACGTTGTTGCTTGACCGCCATGTGGTTTCACCCAACTATTGGTGATCTCAGTATATAACGCCGGCTAAGGCAAATACTCAGCTTGCATGCGGAGTACGTAACCCAACCATCGCAGACTGTGCAACGTGAATATTTGTCCAACTGACCACGTACCCCGAGCGTTCTCGAATACACACCGGCGAACTGCCACATTGCTCACGCGATCAGTCCACATAATGTGGACCAATTGGCGGGACCACGACGGTCAAACACAACAAGTCTGTTGATATCGTCCTTGTGAACAGGCCAAGTTTCCGAACCATAGAGCAAAATGGAACGCACACAGGCATTATATACCCTTCCTTTCAGTGACAAACGGACGTCTTTTCGACGCCACAGATGATGCAGTTTGGTAAAGGCAACTCGTGCCATTGCTATCCTCACTGATATCTCATCAGGAATATTACGGCAGACTGACGAGATAATGTTACCCAAGTTTGTGAAACTGTCCGCAGTCTCAAGCGAATTACCTGCAATGAAGAACGTAGGAATTGAAATGCCCCATTCTTGAAGCAACACTTTGGAATTTGAAGGTTTGAAGCGCATTCCATACAAACCACTCTGGTCACTCACCTTGTTCAGCATGGTTTGTATGTCTGGCAGAGAATCTAAGTGGAAAATTGCCATCCCCAAACATTATGTCGGTCAACTGTGTGTAATGGAGGAACTCATTAACAAATTCACTGCATTCATCAAGTGCATTTTCCAGAGTGTCGTCCATGACAAAATTGAACAGTATGGGTGAGATCGGACATCTTTGACAAACGGTGCTAGAAGTGATGAACAATCGAGACAATTGTCCATAAACCTTGCATGTAGACTGAGCATACAATGATCCTAACGGATTCACGTACTTCTCCGGTACTCCCTTGCGAAGAAGACAGCTCCAGAGAACGCTACAAGCAACGGAATCGACAGCAGCCTTTGGGTCTAAAAATACCGCGGATGTCGACTGTATATGAGAGTATCGAAATTACAAGATCCATCTCAAGGTAAAACTGACCAACGCACCCTCGACCAGATCAGAGTCTTGGCTGTTCTTTGCGTATCTCGCTTTCTCTGGACTTGGTGAGCCGACGTAGAATGAGGCCAGTGAGTAACTTGGACGCAACAGGCACTAAACTGATGCCTCTGTGGTTGTCACATTGAACAACCAATTTCAGTTGTTGCTCATGTACTTACTCCCCTGCATTGTCGACATCATAAAACATATTCAATTTTTCGTTCACCGTGGCTTCAACATTTTGAAATTGATCACAGAAAACCCTGCCTTGTTGGAAGAGTGGATCACTTAGTAGTAATCCTGTTTGTTGAAGAGCGGACATACTGATTCTGGTAATTGATCGTTTCCCTGACTGAATTTGTTGTAGGCCACCGAAATTACGTAGTGTCTTCTAGGGTTAAATTTCAAGAATAAACACACGAACATCCCGATTTTCCTACCTCACTGAAACAAAATTTCGAACTTCCGCCGTTTCACAGCCGACTGGTTTCACATGTTTCAGCAGCAGATGCTTCAAACAGGTTTGCGGAAATGAAATAGAGGAATCCGGAAACTCCAGCTTATGAATCAAAGAATGAACAACTATGACAATAACTGTGAAAAAATACGACGCGTCCTTCTCTGCTCTCATACCATTACGCGCAATACATCAAATCTGGAAATGTTCTAAGTAACCTTCGATACGTTATGACATTGGGTGATTATTCCGATTTTCCAAAGTGCGAAAAATTCGTCAAAAAACACTAACGCCAGATGTAGTAATAGTTTCGAAATGCCCAGTATTACTCGTAATTGCGCTTAGCTCAAGTTCATAGCCAGCTAAAGTGTCTGCGTAGTAACTACAACACAGTCAATAGGTCAACAAAATGACAGCGTAATCAGTATTATATATGGGAAATTTATTCACATAGTTAAGTGGCGATAACACAACGATCAATCAGGAGTTACTATTACCGACAGTATTTAGTAGACCTAAATTAATATTCTTCCCAATATTTCCTCAATATGATATACCCAAAATTACTGTCACTGTTAATATTCCCAGTTTACATACGTGAACTGTTATTGTTAGAAATAATTGTACTGTTCAAATATGTAGATAATGTCTTTTTCGGGTTATCTTACTCGGACACTCCCTAATTGAAGGATGTTACAAAACAGTGTATTTGTTTTGGAACATGGAGCAAACGATGGCAGTTTGTTTATGAACACACTAAATTATGTATATATTCCACTTCAGCTTGTTAATATCGATCCTCATTGGAAGCTCATGGAGTAACACGCGGGGTTTCATGATCCGCTTGTGTCTATATCTAAAAAGTTATCAGTGGGGTATATTAGAATTAAGGTAGACTGAAATATACAATAATCCTACCATATGAATCAAGTCAGGAGACTTGCTTTTCATGTGATTCGTTTGATTTCACCTGTCAGTCATCAACATCTCATTCCAGGATTTACCAAAATCGACATTTCTCTCTACCTATCACACTTTCGTTGTTTATTCCAGTCTTACAAAGAAACATACCAAGCATTTAATTAGATCCATACAATTTCGGTACCACAGTGAGGGTGCCGGCAGCACATAGTTTGTCAACGTTACTGTAAAGTCACATTTGAACACAAGTAACGGGTAATCAAACAGTTATCGTCTATTTCCAGACCTAGCCTAGTCAATATCCAATCCGGTGATATGATGTGCCTATAAGATTTCGTATGCTCGCAATCTAACTTACAATCCTTTCACATTTCTTTACTTACTGAGAATACTAATTAACATTTTGAAATAATTGTTACTGCTGATAACCATGTAGTGCTGCTGCTAGCTGAACTTCCAGCCCTTGAGATGTACAAAACAAAAGCTGGACTTGAACTGATATGCCCGGACAGGTAGCACACACTCAGAACGACTGTACAAACATCTGTTAGTTTGTGAGTCCAGCCTGTCCAAGAAAAGTTCGTATGATGTGAAGATTTTCTGTTCATCCGACGCTTTGGACTACTTAACCAACCTGCTAAATATATACGCCGGGACCTTGAACATGGACACTCCAATTTTCCACTTCCCCCAGTGTTTCCTATAACAGACAGAAGGTGGTCTTGAAAGATGTCTATCTACCAAGGTCAACACACGCGCCACGTCAAAATTCATTGTAGTTCCTCCCAGATATTCAAAAACTGCACAGGACATTGCTAAGTCTGTCTGGTGTATCAAACAACCCCGTCCACTTTGGAATTCTGCCCATTAGTCTCCATCCAGTAGAATCACAAGCACGGATGACCACACACGACCCAACACATGTAAGTGTACAAAAAGGCTTCAGCGTCCATCTGACCAGACGGTGATGAAACCTGAGCCATTACGCAGCACAACAAATACGAGCAATGTTCCATGAAGAGCTGATCATTATGATCGGCGAGAAACAAAAGTGGTGACTACAGTGCACTGCCATGTCCATTAAGGTTTCTAATCTGCGATCTGATAGGGCACGAATTACCCAACAGAGCAGATGACACCTACCAGTAATGACAGGTCGCTTCAGAAATGGCATATTTTCAACTGACCCTACATTTTCAAAACTCAAGAAGTGAAATATATCTTTTAATTGAACTAATCAACGCAAACTAATATGAGTATACAAACACATAGATTACCACAAAAACCAAATGGCCACAGAAAGAAGTCGGTTGGAATTAGTCAAACGACTACTCAACACAGAAGATAAACACTACATTATACAAATCGAAAGCTTACAAATGTTGCTTTTAATCATACAAAACACCTGATTTTGTTGCTAATACTACTACCAGAGATATCATTATTGTTTGAAGTATGTAGTGAACTAGGTCGCACATGACTCAACTCCGAAAACCAACAAGTTACATATGGGATCAATGCGATACAACAATTGACTATTCGCGAAAATCATCGGATAGTTCCGGTTCCGTGCTCCCAGGTACCGACACGATTACCGCAATTCCGATTGTAGTGATATAGAGGAAGAAAAACAGACGATCCAATACAATGGCCAATGTACGCCATTCCATTGCAATTAGACCTTTACGTTGTATCTCCTTCTTACGATTCACAAACATTTTCACGTAACGTTTCACCTCACGCACATCGCTTTCTAGTGTGGCTGTGGAATTGACACTATTCGGATCTTCGTCCACGCGGTTGTCCTCATGTTCAGATGAAGCCTGCTTGTTCATTGACTGGTAACCAGTTAAGGGTTTGTTCAAATGATCCATTCCATCAGGCTGGACTTTAGGTGATACACCAAAGTCCTCTCTGTACATTCTCGCATGCCCAGAGCAGGGATCAAAGAAGCCTGTTTCATGGTTCATTCCAGTCAGAGGAAGACCGAGTGAGCCGAATGGAGGGCCGATGCGACCATCGAACATCGAGTCCGTATACACAGGGTAACCTATAGGGTAGCAAGGGATGCTAACACCCGCACGATGGCCATTCTCACCAAACCATAGTTCGTTCCCTAGGAACTTATTCCCAACCTGATTAGACAGGTGTGGTTTTCGCCTTAACTTCGCCGATGCTCCCATTTCTTTGCGCGCGTTTTGGGATGTAGGTTTCTTCACATCCGGTAACGGAATGTGTTGTCGTACAAACACCAGTCGACCGATTCCATCGATGATAAGCTGAAAATGTGAAATACAGATGGTGCAAAGTTATAAAGCGTTTACATTAGCAATTTCGATGACTTCACAAATGTATGTATGCTTGTATATACGTATGCCCACATCATTTTCGGGAATTCTGGTTTTCTGGAATTTTCTAAATTACAGTACGTTAAATGACCCGAATTAACCGTTTATGCACTGAAGTTGTGTCCCCACCGACTGGCATCAGCTGGTAAACAACGATGAGATTGGTAAGAGAATTTGTTCGAAATAAAAGTCCAATAAATTGGATTACTTTAGGCATTACCTGCAGAGAGCTAAATGATCAGAGTAATTTTTAAGAATAACGACTCCAGTTTTTTATGCTTTTTCGGTTTTCTAATGCACTGACGACGATCACTTGAATACCTGGTATGCAACGAATTAGGAGCTGTACACTGCATTCGTCTTCTCAGATGAAAAACTTCTCACTCACTTGATCTCTGGCTAGAGATTTTTCTGATCCCAGCAACTAAGTGGACTGAGTGACATACGAGTTATCGTCTCCTTGTTTAGTCATCGATTGACTGAAAAATATTGGTTAGGTTTAACAATAATTGTTGTCAGGCAGTCGTAGATTACACTCAGCCATCACTTTGTACACATCAACCTACTGCTGATTATACATTGTTTATTATTTGCAGACTTCCATGATTTTCACTACACACTCGTAGCGATTTTGTGTACTATATCACCCATTTCTCAGCACTCATGATGTAGTTAGAATTCTCCCTAGATATCTGAAGTATTGTTTGTGTGCTCGGCTCCGTACACGTGTAATACAGTCAGCTGTCGTGTGGTTGACGCCATTTGAGTTTTCGATTGTGTAAGTTGTGTGCATGACTTACTGGGCCTCTGGCTCACGCTTGTCCGTTTTTGTTACCATTTCAAATTCCCGTTTGGCCCTCGTGCTTCAGAGAAACGCTGTTCCCCAGTGCCTCCACTCCGTTGCACGTTACACACGTTTGAACAGCAGTAAAGCGTCAGCATCGTTTACAGATATACTTCTGTCAACCAGGTGAACGTGGTTTACTTTGCTTAAAATGCAAGCTATCACCTAAGTGAAAATCATTAGTAGTACTTTGAGTGCTGTTAAGGGAAGAGAAGATTTTCTTAGACAGTTGAAAAGTTTGGTCATTAGTGTCGGAAAACTATCCACGTTTGATTTCAGTCCCCCTCCATTCAGTTAGACCTCCCACTCAGATTCTAATCTGAGGTCACTGGTGTGGTGGTCCACACACATACTGGCCCCCATGAACAGGCTGATCAGGATTTGTGGGTCAATCAGGACAAGACTACATAGTACCGCTGGGATTCAACACAAGTAAAACTCTAGTTTGGTGCTTCGTGATAGAACGGATTGGTCGAAAAGTCTACCCGAATCTGAAAGCTGTGGAGTGTCGTTCCACTTGTATGAACCTCTAGCAGCCTCCAACTTAGTGCGAAGACTTCCCAAAAAGTTTGCTTATTGCCACCAGAGTTCACATAATCAGCTATTTAGACAAAATGGGTCTTCTTATTTACCCCTTTGCTAGAATAAAGCATCCGCTGGGGATTCCGATAGTTCCCACGTGTGTGATGGGTTTGTTTCGAATTAATGATTAGGTCACACAATACAGATCAGATTGTACTTGGGACAGGTGTGTTGTTTTTTGAGAGGTTTCAACCAGTGGATTTACCTATTGAAATCCACAAGAAGAGTAGGACACTTCCATTGAAGTTAACTAAATGAAGTGCTTACTAGTTGCTTAACCACGAGTCAAAACTTTCAGATGTGGCGTTTCGATCCGATCTGGAATGTGTTCGGTCGCAGTATTTTTGGCACATCTATTTGACTTACTCACGGGCTCGGAGTTCTTAACCGTGTTTCCTATCAGTGGATATTGTTTGGGGCAAAAAATTCTATTAAAGTGGGTTAATCGGGAGATTACTCTTAATACGAAAGTGGTGCTCGATGGTGGATCGTTTAGAACCGGAGTAACTCTGGGATCACACCCACTACAATAAAAACAGGTTTCGTTCACACAACCCCCTAGGTTTTCTATACTCCCTGCCAACTTGAGAGTTCCTGTTTTTTTCTATTTGGGAAAATCAAAACTCGCATGTCCCATGACACGGTAGTTAAAGATCACAAACGACGAGGTCAATACTTATTCGCTGTCTGCTCTCCTAATAACCGATCATAACCCACAAAAGTTCAGCTGATCTAAAGTTTTATTGGCCAATCTTCATCAGCTGACATCACGAGTTCAGAAACTGCTATCACGCTTTATGTACTTTTACGGCCGTGAATAGCATTCAATACCAATAATGATAACATATGAGCTTTCATTCTTACGTTCCAGGTAATCATACTTTTACAAAAAATATACCGACTGAATTAGTGTGGTATTTCTAATATCCGATTCTTCTAATCAAAAGACTTCAAAGTATCCAACATTTGGTAGACTTCATTGGAATCAGCAAAGCAGTGAACGACATAAGAAACTTACTCGTCTTAAGAAAGCAGGAACAGCTCCATTCCGATCACCTCGGAAGTACAAATGAATAACCAGTGTGGCAAGAAATGTTGACAACGTGATCATGACCATGTTCAAGCAGAAATAGATTCCTGAAATTAAACAACACCATTTGTAACAACTGAACAAGCGGTGACTGGAACAAGATGGACTGAACAACTTTTGGATGATAAAATTATAAACCGTTGTTTGCGCTGCCGTCACTTTTACTCGTTAGTAAGTAATTGCCGTTGACAACCAGTTTGGACGAGGGACCGGAGCAAGCCTCAGGACAATATTAATTCCGACCAGTTTCACGATTAACAAAAAGGAAAAGCTTTTAGGTCATATATATTAATGGACGTGTTACTGGACTTCAGAAAGCTAGGCTCTAAGTTTTTCTGTTCACAACGTAAAATTAGACAATCGGATTTAGAGGTGCAGTTTGAGAACTTGCATGTACAGTTGTCTGATTTCAATCTCACCTCGACGCTAGATGCGAAACAACTAAAATTTACGCTAGTGAATACTTGTTATCCGTACTTACGCTGTAGTCCGGCCTCAAAACAACTTCTCACGAGAGATCATCTCGCAGTGGTGGAGAACTTGAGAAGAAATGATAACATTTTAATTTCTAGGCCTGGCAAAGGTGCTGGTATTGTGTTGCTTAACAAAGGAGATTATATTAATAAAACGTGCACCATATTAGAAGATCAGACCAAATTTCAGAAAATGGAGAATGAAAAAGATAAAACCCCTCAGATTGAGAAAGCAATATTGAAATCCTTACGATGTTTAAAGCAGAGGGGAATTATTGATTCAGCGATATTTGAAAGAATTCGCCCCATCGGAACCACAATTCCGAGCCTGTACGGGCTACCTAAAATTAACAAAGTTAGGGTACCACTCAGACCAATTTTGGACATTTGGAACTCCCCATACCACTCACTGTCTAAGTACAAATACTTGATCCCGTCAGGCGGAATCTTTCAACGCACAGCGTACTCGATCCACGTGACTTTTTGAACGCAATAAAAGATACCAATTTAACGGGGCAATCAATGTTTTCTCTTGACATCACATCCTTGTTTACTAACGTTCCAATAAAGCAGTCGATAGATTACCTATGTGATTATATCGAGCATAGTGACATGCATGTTCGGATACCATCGGTCGAACTCAAGCAATTACTTTTTCTGTGCACATACAACGTACAGTTTATGTTCAATAAAGGAATTTGTCAACAAAACGATGGTGTCGTAATGGGATCACCGTTGGGACCACTGTTTGCCGATATTTTTATGGCGAAATTGGTAAACGAACAACTGAGCTTAGCAGTAGGTCAGTGCAATTTTTATAAGAGGTACGTTGAATGCATCTTTTATGTCCTGGATAGTAGTGTAGATCCGACTGACATTATAGCCACATTTAACTCCGCACACCGAAATTTGAAATTTACGTTGGAGACAGGAAAGAATAACCAATTGGGCTTCTTGGATGTGCGTATATGTCGCAGCAATGATGGCTCAATTCAGCGCGCGATACACAGAAAGGATACTTGGAATGGTCAGTATATTCACTTCAGTAGTTTCATACCGCTCGCCTTAAAAAGAAACCTGATTAACTGTTTGATGGGCAGAGCCATAAGGATTTGCATAGGTTACACAATTACTGAAGAACTGGCCTTCATACGGACGATATTCATGCAAAATGGATACCCGGAAAGATTCATAGACAGAGACATGCAACAACAGGGTGAAAAAGACCAGCTGCACCTAGTAGAAAAGAAAGCCGTACATATCGGATTACCTTTCAAGGACGATACGTTAGCCAAAACTATCACGCGTAGGCTCACGAATACAATTAATACGATATTTTACGCCGCTAGGTTGCCTGTCCACTTCACATCCAATCCGGTTCTGTACCCATGCCTAAAAGATAAAGTGCCTGTTTCAACAGCCTCATTTTGTGTATACTCATTCACTTGTTCCTGTGGAACCAGTTGTGTAGGCCGCACGACCAGACGCTTATCTGAACGGGTCCGAGAACACCACCCAGGTTGGCTCAACAGTGGAATAACGAAATATATCAACAATGCCATACTATCGCACCTGCTGGATTCGAATCACTCTGTCAATGTGACGGACGACCTTCGACCAACCTACCGAGTTGAAGACACCCAGTCGAGGGCGGTGAGGCATAGGATTCTGTCTACAGCTGAAGCTATTGGAATTCGCCTGTACAACCCACCCCTGTGTGCCCAGAAACGTTTTGTTCAGACTTTGGATCTGCCTTGGCCATCCCCCCGCCCTGTTAGCCTGTCAAGAACCACTGTTAAGGTGGGTACCTGGTGCAGTGTGATAGTGAATCAACTGACTTCATTAACCACCCTTTCTATGTTTACCCCCTTCATGATTCCCTGTAATCATCATCATCATCATAACAGCCATGAGCCTGACCAAAAGGTACTGTGGCTCGGGCCGCCTCTCACCTCAACAGTGACGTGGAATATCCTAGAAGAAAACGTTACTAAAAGGAAGACTAAGCGGAAGAACTAGAAATGGTATGAATACAGGTACGCCATTGACTGCGACACATCGCCATCTCGGATAGCGTCTCTAACCAGCGGTTTGAGTGATCACGAGGACCCCATCCAGGCAGGCGACACCTACCCACTTTGCTCAATGGAGCAGTCAAGGTCTTCATATTTTGTGACCACGTGATATAAATTTGATGTATTTAGCCTGATGATGAATCACTGAAAACGAGTTTGTTCAGTACACGATATTTTTCAAATTCATACTACTTACTGTGTTTAAGTAAGCAAATTAAACATGTGAGGGAAGCTAAAATTGTCATTTAAGTTGTCTACAAACGTGGGGTTGTGCAAACGTTATGCTACAGGAAACGCAAGATCTGTTCGGATGAAGGTATACTTGGTGTGCTCAGTTTTATTAAGCAGATTCTTATTCAAAGTGGTTACTCCGCACGTTTTGTAGAAAAGAACCCAACACCATTTGACGCCCGACCAGTCATCACAACGATATCTTGTAAGCCATGCTACACATGGCTGTCATACAACGGTGATGTGTGGCAATCTTGACACGACAAAGAATGAGATAAACTTCGAGCTGCACACATATGTTAACTAACCTCATCGCACTATATTCAGCAACGTTCACACATTCAAGTGAGATTAAAGATCGCTTGGCGACGCTCACCAAATCTCCATTTGTGAATTTACTTACAAATGCGGGTTACCGTACGTAGGCTACGCAATGAAGGCACCACACATTTGAATGTCGGAACACATCCCGAAGTGGTCTCTAAACATAAAAAGTCGAACGATGCCATAGCAAAACGCTTGCCCAAATCTGGTAACACAATAAATTCCTCAATAATCCATAGTACAGGTGCTCATCAGTAATTGCATTTTTGTTTTTACCGCCTCGTCTATTCATTCTCGAATTCTTGTTTTCCAAGGTTACCTACTGTGTTCGCAGTACTCTTGCCTTTAGTCCGTTTGTACGAATCCAAGGTGAACTAATCGATAACATCTCGTTCATTCCACTTGTTGGACGATTAGTGTTCAGATGACATTTGAATGATTTACTCATCTGCCTATTACCAGTCCGTACTCACCAACCCTATTTCATTACCTGCCTACCAGGAACAAGATAGCTTTTGTCATTTCCTCAGACAAATCCTCCACATCAAACTGTGGGTAATACCTTTCGCGCTCTCCTCCTGTTTCTCACTGGTCATTACCGACATCCGTTCTCTAACAACGGTAAACTCTATCAATTTCCAATTTGTAGCAATTTCCTATTTACTGCGTTGATTGTTTGCTTTTGTTTCTTCGTGTGATTTGGAGCTTTCCCTCATGTGTCCACCTGTAAATAGACATCTGCAGAGAGGCATATACCTTGTTCTGTTGTTATGCTTTACGACGACATTATGGAAGACTCAACCGACATAGTATAGTATAAATAATCCTGGGACAAGACCGAAACCCCAAATAATGTCAGTAAGCCTGCGTGGTAGAGACGAACAGAAAAGTATAGTCCAGCTGGCAGCAGATTAAATAGACGCGGTGTAGATGGATGCATACCCACAATAGTCATGGTATGAAGTATTTGGAATCTGTGTACCATCTCATATTGTAACACAAACCGACGCACAACTTCCAAGTGATCCTGCAGTTGTGATGGGATAAATACAAGAGAAGGTCAGAGGGTCAGTGCAGGTGCTGAATAGTCATACGTTCTAATAGAAGACACTTCATGAAGAAAGTGTCCGTTATACGGAAGTCCCAATTACACAGAGGTTTATTTATTGGGAGAATCGTTATAATTCTTAAAGGCAGAGCGACTTCTAGATCGCTTACAAAATCGTGCTGTGGAAAACATCTGAGGTGTATTCGTTTTTGTTCTGAACATTATTGAGTATGTCATAGCAGCCAGCTATTGAGTATAAGATAAGATCTGTGGTATGTAGTTCCACTGAAATAACTGAATGAACGTTTGAAAAGATACGGAAATTACACCATGAAACAAATCTAATCATGTGCTGATAATGCTAACGGGGTGCTTTATTGACTGAGCATCACTTTTTGAGATGCTTAGTGATAAGAAAATAGTACAGATGGCTGTAATGCAAGAATACTGTGCTGTTTAAAATCAGCATCTGACCCATTAACAAAGTGTCCGCATTTCTAAGTAATACTATCCTCATCAAGTTTCTTCAATACTGTTTCGGCTAAATTCACAGAACTGGCTGATTTAGTTCAAATCAGAATACATCTGTGTTCATAGATGTGAATATTATTTTCACTTTTTTACCAGGTAACAAAGTATGCATGTAACGAAAAGTGCTTTAGTGATACATGACTGGGATCAATGTGAGACATGATAAAATAACTTTATATATTCAGTCGGGAAAAACTTCCCAACCAGTGGGTTATCCCGGGCCTAAAAACAGTAAACTAAGATACCCATTAAAGTTACATATAATCACGAATAAACACAGACAGGAAACCGAAAATCAGTCAGGCGAAATTTTTCCCTGGATTATTGGCTATTGCACAAATGGCCGAAAACTAACATCGAACGTAACGAAGATAACGTCTAGGTGCTTCCATGTCAGCAGGAGGAACATGTTTGTAGCCAAGGCAACTAAGTGTGAAGTCTTGAAAAGAAGAACAAACACAAAAACAGTAATCCTTACCGATTAGTGGAAATTTTCGCACCGCGCTCGGTGTGGATTCAGCCAGCAGAAGCAGCAGGACGAAGAAGGCGACGAAAATGTTCATGCCTAGAACAGAATGAGAAACGTAGATTATCACACACAGTTAGCTTATAATCTAAACAACGGCTTATCGAATGGATGTGACGTAAATGAACAAATACTATTCCACATTCAAACGTACGGGAACGTGGACTCAAATTCAACCCCACCGTGTGTACAATGTGTCAGTTTCGTAGACAGACAATTACTACCGGGTTAACCGAGCAACAAATGAAATGAGAGACTGTTGTAGAGCACAACTAGATTCTTCAGTTAAGTTATGCGTCAAATTTTGAACGAGTTATCTTGCGAATCAGGAAATGTGGGTAAAGTCCACGTGAAATCAATTAACAAGTTCCCCTGTCAACACCATCAACAAAAGACACCGGGTGGTTTTCCACTCGCATCATGTTTACAGAAAGTATCTTTAGATGCTGGCTTGCTAATTACAATACGTTGTAAGTGAGGTCGGTAAAACCAAACATCTAAATAATATCAGAAGGATGGATGGAATACTATAGATGTCGAGGTAGTGATCTACAGGATAGAAACACTGTAGTCCACGGAGTACTGTACCGGCGCGCGAGAGACCAAGACGAGTTGTGTTCACATGTGTGTACGGTCTCGTTGACCTGTCAGCTCCGGCAAGGACACTCGGTTGAATCACGTGCCGTAGGCTAGTGTCCGAGATGAGGTTGGGTGTGTGTGCTGTTGTGTTTGCGTGCGTGTGTGCGCGTGTGCACGGGACATTTACAGCGGTGGTGTCGGTAAAATGTGAGTTGGTCCAAGTCACTGCGGCCGCATGTGCGCATAGGTCTCTCAGCGGCAGAAGTGTGAGCTTAACATTCTGGTCACATGCCACAGTCAGTCTGTCCAGAAAAATGACCTTGACCACATAATAGTGTACTGCTACATATCAACTCAAATGAGGGATTCGCGAAAGCGTACTATCACTAGCCTCTCGAATTAATCACTCCTATAAAGGACGAACAATCTGACTGTCGTTAAACCAGTGGTGCTTGTCCTTAGCACGATTCTTCGGAAGTCAGCAAAACTTCATGTGAACGAGTCCCTAAAGCTTAATTTCAACCAACCAATATGAAGAACATATCATCACCATCATCATAGACAGCAATACATCAGTGGTTCACACTGATGCTTAACTGCCACACAACCACGAAGAAAAGGAAGAAGCAAATCCTGTTTAGGAAGAGAGAAGAAAAAAGGGAGAGGGGAAGGGACCTATTCACTGAAAATAGCTACATCTACATTCAAACATTCAACACCAAGACGTCAACACCTTGCAAACAAACAACCAAGCTGTAAGTGAAATTAAGGCGTCATCAGCAAGAAAGCTTCCTCACGGATTTCACTGCCTCGCGTCATTAAGTACACTCACCTCACAGACAACTAGGACGAACAACGACAACATTCACGCCACTGAGCTCGGTTAACCGCCATCTCACCTAAAGTTTCAAGCCATCGACTCTGTGAGTCGCGAGGGCTTCAGTCCGGGAAACGAACCCGATCTACAGTGTTCAACCCGTTCGTGAACGATTCCATTTGTCTACGCCAGGTCATCATCTGTCCACCTCGCGCCTTACGCCAATCGGCCACAGCGTCAACAAACAGTGCTCGGTGTGATAAACGATTAGCTGGCATCCTTAGTACATCACCTAACCATCTAAGTCTGTGCAAATGTGGTGATTGGATAAAAGAACTCGTTTGAAAATCAGTGCCAAACACCCGTTTCTTAACCTCCTCGTTGCTTACTCGTTAGTGTCACCCGATACGAGCGACTGACCGCAGACAACGGTGGTCAAACACCT
>LUCH01006626.1:21899-32343 GCA_013368495.1 Paragonimus heterotremus
GGCGTGAACAATGAGGTACCTGATGCATTGTCGCGACCGATACAGGAAAGTGAGCTGCCGACTGAAGCTATACCTGTAAACGCAGTACTGGTTGCCGATAAAGACATCTTGGCCAATCAGCAGCAAGACCATTAAGTACGCGAAGTGTGCGAACATATGCTGACAGGTACCAAACCCAAGACATTGGCTTCGGGACTGAACGAACTGTTACAGATTTGGGATCGGCTACACTTGGAGAACGGTCAACTCGTCGTCGATGTAGAGGTGCAGAGGGGGCTTCAACCTCGAAGATTGCCATTTATTCCAGTGAACCAGAGGGAACGTGTGATTCGACTGACACACACAGATGTTCACATGAAACGGGAACGCGTGTTCGAACTACTGCGTCGAAGAGTGTTTTGACCCACGATACGGAAAGTTGTGATCAGTTTCATTCGAGTCTGTCCCCAGTGCCAAAAGAATCGACAGACAATGACGAAAACATCGCCCATGCAATCGATCGTAACAGAGGAGGCCGCACACACCTGGGGTATAGACATTTTTGCTCTGCTCCCAACAAGCTCGAATGGAAATCGTTACATAGTTGTCATGATTGACCATTCCACACCATAGGTGAATACGTAATTCTCTATAGAGACGTATGGGCAAACACCATTCGTCTTTAAACCAACACGACATCGAGCTTAATAGAGTTGTCAGCCTGATTCACTCCGTATGGACCAGGTTACTGATCAGTCAGTTGGTGATGATCTGCTTACACCTTCACGTCCAATCTGTATACTGACTGAGGCGATCAGAAAGAGGGTCAACTTGATCGTCTTGAAACCCGAATAGACGTAACACCTGAGGAGGTCTAAATATGAAGCTTCAACAAATGGAACACCCTGTTCAAAATCGGACATTTTTTCTCTCATAAGGCAGTGCACACTTTTAAAGTTTCGTATATTTAATAGACAGAATGACTCGTGTGCTTTACCAGACTGACAGCGCAGACAAATATTGCTCAAGTGACAAACTGAACAATAAGCTTGACTTCATCAAGAACTATCCGAAAGACCTAGGTCGAGTTATTCCCACCACTGTGGTCAAAACGCTACCCTAATTTGAGGTACAACATATAAGAAAGGAACCCATATTTATTCGGGTGTTTCTCAAAAGTGATTACACCGCAGAATTATTGACAACTACTCTCAATCGCGCAATCAGCTAGACTTATGGCACGAAAAAATCACCTATCCGGTTTTCCATATCTTCACTTGTCCGACTTTATAGCAAACCCAAACTGTTAGTTCAGACTTCACCTGCACGTATCTACTCTTCAAGTTGTCTCCATAAAACAGAGTACATTGGCCGGGAATCACGAAGACTCTAAGATTAATCCGGAACTACCACCCACGATCTCCCAAAAGCGCTATCCTCGTTCATCTGGTAGAAAATGAACTTTATATAACCGCTGACAAAACCTCTCAAATGGTCAGTCAAGTGCCAATTAATCCAACAAACATGTTTAAATGAGTACAGTCTATACTGTTGAGGGTATCAGAATCAGGCTACCCAATATTACTTCTTCAAAAGCGGTTTGTCCGATAACTGAGCCCACCCAGATCTGAAGTTGTCCTGACCGATGATCAACGTGTGCGGTCAAGTTAATGAGTGGGTGGGTATTGTGGGTTAATCAATCGATCTCTGACTTAGTTGCCTGTAACCTATTCCGTGTACAATCAGTCCGATCGATATCTCGATCCATTTCTAGAACCTCTCCCGTTAATTAGATAGTGAAAACACGATTACCTTCGTTTGTGTACACATGGTTTTGTTGTTCACAACACTTTGGTGTAGAGTTAGTGGTCCATATGTTCGCTGACGCTGCGTTTGTGGTGGGGTTTCTCTGGCTTGATACCAAGTATGCGTCGGTGGGTTACAGTCCCCTGTTCCTACAAACGATCATGCAGCGTGGTAACACTACGCTGCCTAGAACTAGTTCATTGTGTCACCTGGTGAGAAACACCAGTGTAAGGGGTATCACTGTAAGTTTAAACTGACGAGGCATGAGCACTTCCATTGTCTCTAGCTAAACAACTGAACAAGAACGCCAAAAGCTGTAAAGCTGCTATATCATGGAATAAGAATTTAATGACGATCACACACACACGAAGAAATAAACTGTTTAATCTTTTGTATCAATAGCTTCATTGTTGTGTTTTACGAACCAAACCAGGGATGTCCTTTTGTTTTTACCATATGATGGCATGACAGCTTAACGTCAGTACCAACCACTGGTGTACATCTGCCGATGATGAGGTCAGCGTAAGACCACTTGGTGAATATCACTATCATCAGGTAAGTAACACAATATCTAACTAGATCCTTATGAGAAACCGAGTTCTTATATTCAGTCACTACATTTGCACAAACTTAGATGGTTAGGTCATGTACTAAAAATGCCAGCTAATCGTTTGCCACACCAAGCACTGTTTGTCGACGCTGTGGCTGAGTGGCGTAAGGTGCGAGATGGACAGATGATGACCTGGCGTAGAGAAACGAAATAGTTCACAAAGTTGTTGGTCACTGTAGATCGAGTTCAGCTTCTGGGCTGGGGCCCTCGCGACTCACAGATTCGGTGGCTTGATACACTAGGTGAGATGGTGGCTAACCGAGCTCAGTGGCCTGAAGGTTTTCGTTTTTTGGTCGAGCTGTCTATGAAGTGAGTGTATTTAATGACGCGGGGTAGTGAAAGCCGTAAGGAAGCTATCTTACTGATGACGCCTTACTTTCACTTACAACTCCGTTGTTTGCTTTCAAGGTGTAGGCACCTTGATGTTGAATGTCTGAATATGGACGTAGCTATTCTTAGTAATTAGGTCACCTTCCCCTGTCCTTCTTTTTATTTCTGTCTTCCTATATAGATTTTTTCTTCCTTTCTCCCTCGTTATTTTATGGAAGTTAAGCATCAGTATGAACCACTGATGTATTGCTGTCTATGATGGTGATGATCATGATGATCAATGGTCAGGAATTTAGTTAACTTCAGGATTTGTACGCATAGACAATGGATTTATGTTGGTTTTTGCCTCAGTCAGCACTCACTAGCACAAGTCAAATGTATTTCAGTTGAAAATAATCACGGTAAAAGGATTGATAGTATACTTCTTAAAATTCCTTGCACAGCCGCTTTAGACGTGGTACAAACTGGAGTAAACCGATTGGTATAATTGAGAGGGTTAACGAGGACTATTTGCTTAACTATTCGCGTTGATGTTTTGCCTGTATACATTGGTGGCCAACTACCCCTTGTGACGTCATAAATACATCTCAACTAAACTCCATACAGTTACGTCGGTAACAGACAGCTCGCCAGAATACGTGTTATCACGCTTCTGCATGGCTAAGTTAGTGTTTCCACTGCAGTCTGTGCTCAGAAACGCCAACATAGCATGTAAAAAGAACCTCTAGATTTTGCCGGACTAATGACCGCGTAGTAAGATAGCTTGCTACAGTCGTGCTTAAGCAAAAACTGATATTATACAGTACTATGATGATAAGCTGTTCGACTGGCTGGACCGCTAAGTAAAAACGCGAATTGGGATCATCCGCTGCGTAGTTCTCACGGGAGTTCGAACAAGTCTAAGTGATGATCCCCCCCTCCGCCAACTCCTTGACAGTAAGACCGAGCAATGTGAACTTACTGGGGGCTTAAAGATAAGACCACGTATGTGCATCGATGCTACCCTGAGAAAATGACTTCCGATACGTACTGCATGTGAGTATAAACAGAATTATTAGACGTTAACAAATTGGGGGCAGAAGAATCTAGCGAGACGAGTGTGTCTCCGCAACCCACATTCATAGAAATAAACGAACCTAACATCATTTTGGCCGGGGATTCCGGAGGTAGCCAAAACACGACCAACGTGAGAGACGACAGCAATACGCAAGGAATGACCAACATGAGAACGTAGAAATTGGGATTGCGACGCAGCCGGATAAGGTAGCGCAAAACAGGAAACTCCCGAGTGACCGTCTCGTTTCCGATCGTTTGAGTTCGGAAACGGGATTTCTTCACGGATCGTATCTGGGTTTTCTGTCGGGTTTATTTCCAAATACATATGTGAATAGCGTAGAAAATGTTTGGTTGGTACGGAATAATTGTTAGCGCATGACGGGAGTGAGGCAGAGGCTGTACTCAATTATCCGCAGTCGACCAGTTAAAGTGTAATGGTTTTGACTACAACAAAAACCTACCTGGGGTCACAAAATCCATCGAACTTCTTTAGTTTTGCTTTGTATTGTTAGCCAGAAAACAAATGTCTGATGACGTTATAACGACGTCTTCAGTCAATTGGTTGCTTCATGTCTGGGCTGTGGATACTCTTATTTTTATCAAGAACAACACAACAGTCCGTGTAACTCTTGAACACTCTCGAACTGTGAAACATTGGTTTTCCTGTTTCGACCTTATTACATGATGAGGTGAGGATGGTCTTTGAAGTACGGATTTAACTCCGTATTTCAAAGTGTATCGTAAGCGGAACCAACAGGGTGCATGTGTTGTAGATAGACTTATTTGTGGTAAACCTAGCAACTTGCGAATCCTCCACTTCTAAAGGCTCGGTTATAGGGATAGAAAACACATCGCCAGATGTTAACATTTCGCTTACTCTCTTCAGTCACAAACGTTAAACAGTAGAATATATAGGGCATGTGGATAGCAACAACAATAGAAACAATCAACGATGGGGTTTGCATGAAACAAGGAGTGTTGTCAGTTCCAGGACAGACAAACTGCATGAGTCAACAGTTTATACACACTGATTAACATTGCTTCGGAGAAAGCAGGCAATTTAGGATGCCGATTCCGCAATCATACTTGAATTGGCGGGGTCAACTACGTGACCTGTTTCCATGATGTTTTGCAATGGATGAGGTCGGATTTCGACTCACTCGCCCTGTTGTCATTGCCTGTTGCGTCGTCGCGCGCACCAACCACTTTGTCGTACACACCGATCTGTTCTGTTGATATAGACGTCACCGCAACTGCGTTAACTAGTTCGGAAATTGCGTCAGACAGATATGTAACACACATGCAGATAACTGGTAAGCCTTAGGAACTCAATATTGAGTACCTGAAGAAGTCTCAGTCCTTCACCACGTGTGGCTATTGAAAGCGTACGCTGCTTTCCGTAGGACATCTGTAGAACTATTGTTAAATGAGCTTGTTGTAGAGGACGATTCAGCTGTTAACCATCTGGATAATGACCTAAATGAGATTACCCAATGGGTTTCGGGACCTAATTCAATGGGATGAAAAATACAATATTAATTCCCGGTCAAGTATCAATCTGGTACACAATACCAGATGACGATTCTGGATAGTAGAATTCGTGTTTGGAGTCAAAACATCCGTCATTTCGCAATCCGCCAGATAAGCATCGACTGAGTCAGAGGCAGATTAGGACATTCAGGTGAGTAGAAACCATTGAAGAAATTAGACACAGTTTCGAATTCTGACTCTCGTGGTCATCTCCATTTTGACAATCAGATGGATTCAAGCCAGCATGCGAACGAGAACGCGTGAGTACAGTATGGCAAATTCGATAGCAAGCAAGCCAAAATCGATAACCAGAACAAAACCGAGACGGGACTGTAGACAGACAGACCTTGTTAACATTGGGTGATAGTCTCCTACAAGGAACGTCACGGTGAAATAAGCCAATCCCATCCCAATCATCTGGAGGGGGATTTAGACACAGACCCACGTGAGAAAATTTAATAAATGAGATGTATGGTACAGTTCGGTTTTGCAGCTAAACACTTGGAACTTGACATGTGGAGATGTTTCTCGAGAGCAATACACGAATGCGACTTTATTCATTAGTGTCACTAAATGATACGACCACAAGAACGTCCACGTATACAGAAACAGAAACATACTTTTCCAGTGTTCCCAGAAATCACGTCCATTTCTCCATCTGTGCGCCATTCGTTGCTTGGTACGTAATCCGAAAAATCTACGTACGGCAATGGCTCGGTAGGCGGTTGACCTCGCCACCAGCTGAGGTCCAGTTGATCTTTGTCATAGGTCCATGATCCGAATTCCAGCATGCAGATCTGAATTGAAGAGAAGAAAAAAAGGCCCAACATGAAACAAAGGCCAGAGAGAAGCGCGGATGGTAGGGATAGTGACAACAACGGAAAATGGAGGATGAAATAAAAGAGTAGATGAATTTGGGCAAAGCGATTTCATAGTTGGAAGTAACTTTGGTTGAATAAGAAAAACAGGATAAAGAAGACGAGAATGAGGAGATACAGAAAGTACAACGATGGATCCGGTTGACTAGACGTTCAACCAGCTTAAGATTGTGTGTATCTGATCGGAGGCTGACCTCAGGGCCGATAACAGAAACTTCACTATACGAATAGCCATTGTTCGAAAATGAGAAAAAACAGTCGAAAATAGTACGGGAACTGATGAAAACAGGCTAGTGTATAACAAAGGAATTTGTGGTGTGATTGCATAGTTGGTAAATTCCAACACAGGAAAATGCGTGCTTACTTGTGTGTCAAATGGGAAGTAGGTAATTTCCACTTCGCATGTACTTTTGAACAACGCTTGTGGAACCCACAATGTATTTCCGTCGCTCGAGATGACAACACGAGCTTCGCGCTGCTCAACTAGACGTTCGTCTGCACTGAAATCGTAGACGTAGAGCAAAAACTAAGAATGGGGATACAGGAATAAGTGTGGTGAATGATCTGATCTCATTAATGTACAAAAGTATCCAACCAGAAATACATTACAAAGCGCTTAAGAAATCTTACAACACGTGGCTTCGTCTGACACAAGAGGAGACAATATTGACAGAAATAACATGAAAGCTTGGAACAAACTCACAAATTGTACAGTTTTATGTCCGGAGTCCAAATTTGGGATGGGAAAATTCGAACTGACTTGATGCCTCCGTATTCGGATTCGTTCCACTGAAGCAAAGAGTCGTTCCAAGTCTGCAATTAAAACAGCATCAGAAATAATATTCAAAACTGCGATCAGAAGTGCGTCGAATCGACGTTTATGTGTCGGATGAGTAGGTATATTTTGTACAGAAAATCACCAAGTCCTATGCCACAAATGAAATTGAACCCTGTTCATAGCTAGCCCATCAGTGGTCTAAAGGCACGCGAACGAGGATGCGTTAGAACAGTGTGGCGAATTAGATAGTCTATCTGAATGAGGAGGCTATGATCAAATGTGAGTAATGTTCAAGTAGAAATTAACCAAATCCCTGACTGTTCATCAGCAATTAGACAGTTGGCTGGTGAAAATCGATAACCAGAACAAAACCGAAACAGGATCATCGATAGACAGACATTATTAACGTTGGGTGACAGTCTCCTACATGAAAACACGATGAAACGCACGCAAAGACTACTGCCGAGTGTGTCACCTACATATCACCAGCTCAAAATGGTTCGAGTGTTAGGATATGGTAGGAAGTTGTAACCTATATTACTCGCAGCCATCCGGACAACAAGGTTGGGCCCACAAAACTCACAATACCGTGCATTGAGGCATTCCTACGCGCTCCACGTCATGAGAATTCGGCCCGTATTCGGATAGAAACTATCATATTGTGGCGAACAGGCGTTCAATAAAGCACAATCTTTATTGTCCAACACGCTAGTTACTATGCCACACCTGCGCTTGCGATTTTGAATCACAATTGCAGTCCACACCACCCCGGGTTTCCGCTCGCACGTCGTGTGCACTTCTACCCGGTTTAGGTGTATGATTTACGCCTTCTATCGGGGGGTTTTCCGCCCGCTGTTCCTCGTCCGTTGATTCGATTTCGTTGAGCGATGGCTTGTCCGGTCGCTCGTGCTGTCCTCCACAGCCGTGTAGAGATATTCCTGAGAGTGTTGGAATAATCACGCCTTCAATTTGGTCATTCATCCTATTTCGGCTGCCACGTCTCGCCCGTTGGTCCGATCCGGTCGAGCGATGACTCATCCGGTCGTCCACGCCGTCCTCCATCCACTCGCGGTGGGGTGTTGACCACACCTCCCCCGTGTGTTGAGGTATTTCACCGAGAGTTGGAGTGCTCGCACTTTCTGCCTGACAGTCCACCACAATATGTAGCGTACGCGGTGCCCCAAGGTCGATCTTACGCCGTTGTATCTTAGACTAGCTGAGTGGGTCATAGTCTCAGAGGGTGGTGTTATATAACACGGATTGGATTACCAAGGTGGTTGCCCTGCTGTGTCGAAGTGGTAACTCAAGATAGGGAAAGGCCGAAGTGCGTGAATGTTCTGGGTCAACTGTGACACAAACTGATCCTTATCGTCCTATTCACTTTGAAAGTACCGCGTACGGTGTGTTATATATTTCGTGGTCTGATAAAACTGACTAAAACGGACATTTCATCCAACGTCAATTTTTCGCTCGATATTCGCAGTGTCATACTTGTGTGATATCTCATGCCCTCCTTGATTTCGGCAATCTTTTGTCTTGATTCGTCAAACTGAAACAACCTGACAACCAACCACTCCAGTCCGCAAATCGACGACATGTGTGGTCGTAACAGCCCACTGGAACGATGGTTGACTGTCTCAGCCATGGCGGTATGTGACTGACCTTGGTGCGCCATGTGCGTCGTACTCTTTGATTGAAAGCATCCAGGCATGGACCATCATAGGAACGAAATGGAAAAGTGCGTATTGGCGACAAAATGTCGATCGAAATGACGACAAGTGACAATGTGTGACACCAAAAACAGCTGTCAGTGGACAGCATTATCTGGGAGTACGGTGCCAACAGAAGGTAATCGGTGCTTTTTTATAACTTGGAACATCCCGCAAACGCACGTTCGCGTATCCAAAGGGAGCGTGAGTGTCATGCAGTGACCCTGACAGATCAGCAGTAGGCTCATGCGTAACGGGAACAAACTCCTATTATGTTCGTTTTACGTCTTGAACAGTGCGGTGGCATGTCTTTGTAAGATGTGCAACTTACTCTAACACTCGATAAACTTTTGACCTTGCTTTCACCTATAGCCCGGTTGTTTTTTCGCAAGATGTACGCCTCTTGATGGTAAATGTGTGAATATAAACGAAGCTATTTTTTAGTGGTTACGTCCCTCTCTCATCCCCTTCTTTTTTCTTCTCTTTTCCCGTACAGGGTTTTTTTTCATGGTTGTGTGGTGGTTAAGCCTCAGTGAAAACTACTGGTGTATTGCTGTCTATGATGACGATGATTACCCGGCCCTATGCAATGACGGTAACATTTAGTTGGACGCTGGAGCAACACGACTGGTCAAGCTATGTGCACCATAGTGAGGGCCAAGCCCATTGGCGATGGCGGAACCTTTTATAAGTGTATAAAACCTTGCTAAAAAATGCGCGAAATATCTTAAACACAATGTCCATAGACTAAAACCATAGAAATAAAGGTTAAGTTGGGACAGGAAAATTTGAATTTAGTGTATACAAAGAACTTTACGAATGTGGTGAAGGTAGTAGTCACTAGCATGTATGAACGACTCCGGTACCTAATTTCAGTTAGCTTGCAACTGGAAGTGCAGATTTTGGTTAACAACATGGATATATACAAATTAGGTTGTCACAGCAATCGCACCTAACAGACATTCGTGGTCGTAGGTCATCCTAAACGGCACACGTCGTACCGCTCGTGATTCAGTCTGTGCATCCCGTATATAGTGTAAACCCGAAGGAATAGGACCGAGGAGCATGTGGACGGACTATTAGAACATAATCGAACGTATGAATACTGATCGAGATCAGAATGATTTTGACAAGACAAACAATCTCTAAACGGACTCACATACATCGACCAGCAATTAGTCCGCAGAATTTGTTTATTCTCGTCCAAATCAAGGATTTGGAATAATTGCAATCCATAGTTTACATAGACCTTGATTTTGCTGTCATTGACCGGTCGTCCAATCACACCATACTGCTCGTAACGATTGAGGAGCATACGAATAAGAGACTTCTCCACAGAATGAGTTTTCGTTTCTGAAATGAAGAATTAAATAACTGATTAATTTTGAAATGGAATGTTATATATATATATGTATATTACATATATATATAAAGTATATATAAACTGAAGTCACTATTCATAGAATTCCGATCATCACCATCACCATCATCATAATCAACAATGCATTAGTGATTCCTGCCGATGCTTACCACAACCATAAAGAAAATTAATCCCTAGTCAATAAAAAGAAAATGGAATTAGGTAGATCCAATCACTAAAACAAACCATATCTGCATTTAGACATTCAGTATCAATTTTCCGACAACCAAGACAGGTGAAAGTAGGGCACCATCAATAGGAAAACGCACCATTGAATAAGAAAACAATGATGTCGTCATGGTCACATATCCAAACGGTCTCCCTGTAGCATGTGACCAGAACGTAACC
>LUCH01006627.1:0-10242 GCA_013368495.1 Paragonimus heterotremus
CAGCTGTACGCATTTTCAGTTTTGCCCGGCCTGAAAACCATCAGAATGTGCGCGCCTTAGGCAGGTTAAACAGTATTTTGTCGAACCTTACACTAACATTCCTTGAGGTTTCTGCTACAATTGTGCGGAGTTCAACCATCGGTCTTTTCAGTTAAACTCACCAGTTACAAGAGTGTGCAGTCATATAGTTAGTGCGTCCAAATTCCTATACTCGGGGTTCTGTAGTACAGGGGACTAACATGACCGATAAATTTGGAGGTATGAGGTAATCGATGACCAAGTGGAAAGGAGCATTTTCTGCATTGGCTGTGTTGTGAGCCAATAACGCTGATAACACAAGGGTGATTTATTCGAGAAAACAACATGTGGGTTAAGCGCTTAAACAGGACCACAAACAAAAATACACTTGCATACAGCACTCAGCCCAGACCGTCTTGGTTGCCATAGTCGAAAATGCTCGGTTCCTTCACGCGGTAAGGACTATTTTGGGCGATGCCGCACTCCGGTGTTTCTACCTGCGGCTACTTCGATGTTAAAATATATGCTCTGGCCCTACCACTGGATAGTAGTCGTGTGAGTACTAAATTGTGATCGCTCACGTTCACTACGGCTGTTTTGGATAATTAACCCTAGCCCAGTACAAAGTCAGTAAATTGATGACTATCGGGAAACATTACTGCTCTGTTGAATGGACCAGTTGGACCGTACTCTGAAGTTTAGGTTTGTTTACCAGATGAGGATGAGGATGAAAGATGAAGAAGAATTGATCCCCATAGTTGTAGAATGTTTCGATTCATCGTCGAAATTTCAATGGGCATATCAACAATAAGGGTTTGTGTTGCAGTGCAAAGTTTACATATGTTCGGAAGTGCATAAAGAACGGGTGATTCATTGTGAGAATTTCGACGTCTTTGCGTTGCTTGATGACAGGCGTCCCCCGTTTCAGCAAGCAACCCTGTGGTTACAAGCGAAGAGAACAAGTTTTGGGGCAAGAAGTGGGAGGGAGCAGTGATGTTAATTCGTTTCACCATCCTTGGGTGGAAAGGCCGTTTTGAATACATAATAATAATGCCATCTTAGCTTGGACGCATTGCCCACCATCCCAGCAATCGAAATGCTTACACACAAGTCTGGAATCAGTTCACCAATGTCATATAGGAAGACCACTTGTATTTTCTTGACTGGCTAGTTATACGTTTTGTCAGTGATCCAGTGAGCATAGTTCAATCAACAAAAGCAAATCGGGAAGTATTGACTAGCACATCACAACTCACTGAACCTCCCGGAACTTAAAACTTTTGATACAGAAGGCGCAAACGTTATCACAAATTTTTCAACATGCGCCCTAAATCCTTCAGAATGGCATTGCTTTTCAAATACTTTGTCTGTAGATATTTTCGGAAAGCTCCGGAGCCTTATTATTGGTTCAACTGTCCCTGATGACTATCCCAAAACACTATATGAAGTAGCTGATCAGCGTGCAGCTTACACAGTCCATCTCAATGTAAATACCACCCAACAACTGGAGAACTGATTATATTATGTCTGCATTCAACGATGACAAACAGATCAACCCAAAAGACCACCACCTATGCGCTATGCCTTCCTCAGTGTCAAAAGTGTTTGTAGCATTTTGTGCCGCATTTTGTACAGCATAATTGTCATTATCTTTCACATTTTTCACCTTCTTCAAATTCACATGTACACTCGTTTAAATCATGTGAGTTGATTCAATTAATAAGGAGAAATTACACTTCCAAGGTCAAGAGCCCTGTGTTATCTCTCTGCGTTCGGTATCACGTGTGTACGGATTTTGGGAGAGTTAACGGCTACCAAAATCCGCATTTATTTCAGCGCATTTTCAAATTCATCTATCGTCGGAATTATCTTCGTTGTGACTTCCAAAGTTACTCGGGAACTATACGACAGATTGAATCAGTTGGATACTTCATTCCATGTGGTGGAACTCTAAACAACGCACCTTTACGAACAACTATGAGTCGGTTGTTTTCGGTTTTGTTTTATCACCTTTTGATTTCGTACTCACACCTGAATTGTGTATAGCGTTTAGATCCACTACATATTGAAAGCATTCACAATCATCCCACACTACAAGCGACTGTCCACTCGGAAACTCCCGAACCGGTACGCAACGTAGCCTTGGAAGTAGTGGATATTTTCTGACGAATCTACAGATGGTTGTTGACCAGTGGACGAACGCAACAGGTGAGAATGACAAGGCTGAGGTAGCGTAGATTGACATTGTTGAAGATTTTGATTGGCCAAGCCGTTAGATTTTGGATGATAAGCTGCACTATTACATGGTGCTGGTTGGTTTTTTTTCGGGTGATTGGGTTAATGTAATGAATTATCACTCCGTTTTTAGTGGCGCGCGAAGCTTCATTAAAGCGTTTCAGTTTTATCCTTGGTCTGATTTTATTCCATTTTCATCATAATGGATCTTCCCTTCCGATTTCCTGTCTGTCATTATCCTGTGTGAGCGGCTTCCGAATCGGATAACCTTATATCATGTTTGGCGTTCCGTCTGTCAGATAAAATAACTTGAATATACGGGAAAAAATATTGTGCGTTGTGCTGATGCTCATTTTCAAGTAATTTCTTGGTTAAGCTGCAACGATTTTAAACCAAAATGTTATCAGTAACTCTGGCTAGCAATGACGAGGATGAGCTTCTATCAAATGCCTTAAACGCTCTGGCTTATGATTCAGCGGAATTAGTGGCAACCGGGAACTTCGAACTCTTGAACATCTCTTGAGACCGTGAAACGGCCGGGAAGGGGTATTCCCGAAGGACTAGTTGCACTCCAACTAATTAAGTAAACATGTTCAGGTCCCTCCTGGGTTCCGACACGAGCCTGTATCTTTCTTGTTGAATCTAATATTAACTTGATATTAGCAGTGTATTCTCAGTTTGGAAGGTAGGGTCCCGCTTGAGTTGAGCGGTCATTGTGTTCTGAGCTTCAAAGTCCGCGCGGTGAAAGACCTCTCCTGAAAAACTTTTGCACAACTTTGGTCGAATGGATATCGCACGGCTTTTGGAAGCGGCGCAGAGGATGTCTTGGGCTTCTGAGAATGAAAACGCCTCTCTTGAAGATAAGTGGAAAATCACCAAGGAACTGCTCATAGTACTGCTGGAGCAATTTGCACCCTTAGTGCCGGGGAGAGCTCGAAATCATTCACTCTGGTGGAGACCAGCGGCGCGCGAAGCGCTTATCAGGGAAAAAATGCTGGAGAGAACAAAGAAAACGAAAACCGTCTTAGTTGGCCAAAGTATAATGCTTGTAGAAATGCAGCCTGCAGAGCCTAGCGCCTGGAAGAATACTACTTTGAAGCAGGTCGTGCGCGCAAAGGGAAAACAGCTCGTATGTTCAATCCAAAGGAGCCTGAAAGCAACAAGCCTGAAGCAAGAGAATGGTAACTCACCCACTGATGAAACAGAGAAAACTAACCTCCTCCGTGATTTTTTTCCGGAGGTTCACGGGAGGGACAGTGGGAACAAGGCCCTGCCAAAATCGGTAGTGTCCAAACCTCACAGCAAAATAAACAATATACTTCTCACTGAGGAAGCGGTTGGGAACGTCCTAGTTCCCCCTAAGCCCTCAAGGTCCGCATTAGCTGATTACATCCACCCGGGCATAGTTAAATTACTGGTGAGCATTCTAAAGCGTCTCATATGACAGCCGTTTACAACTTTCTGAAGGGAGAGGAGATTCCCAGACGAGTGGCACGTAGCCATTGTGATAGCTATTCGTAAGGGAGGCCCACGAGACAAACAGAACAATCACAAACCAGTGGGCCTTACGAGTGTAGTTGGAAAATGTCTGGAAATGCTAATTAGAGACGAGATTTCGGCGTACCTTGTTGAAAACAGCCTTTTTAGCACTGCACAACACGGTTTCCAGAGGGCGAAATATTGTTTGCCCAGACTTTTGTAGTTCATGGATTAGGTTTCGAGACGATTAGACGAGGTCAGGGAAGTCGAGGTTTGCTACTTGGATTTCAGCGAAACATTCGATTCAGCAAATCACCGTTATCTCATCCACACAATGAAATGGTTTGGTATCTCCCACCTGATGATTGACTGGGTAGAGAATTTCTTACGTAACAGGGTTTTTAAAGTGAAAGTTGGAGGCGGATTCTCTGATGTAGGCACAGCCCATAGTGACGTTCTTCAAGGATCCGTTTTTGGGTCCTCTCCTGTTCCTGCTGTTCGCAAATGATTTAGTAAGTGGGCTTAGCAACCCGTGCTTCCTATTTGCAGACGATGTTAAGATAGAAAGGTCTAAAAATCGTTCCGCATTAACACAGGATCTGAAGGCAGTGGCAAAGTGGTCTATTAAGTGGGACCTTCCATTAAATACCGCCAAGTGCTAAATGGTAACTGGAAACTCTGAACCTCTTCTCATTAGCCACACTCCACCTCAAGCTTGAGTCCTAGGTTGTCTACCGGTGTGACAGAGAGGTCGAACCAACGTGATCCCGAAACGTTTTTCGGCAACAAAAACGCTACGCACAGCATTAAGAGATAAAAACCGAACTATGTGCCGTCGGGATGACAAAAATAGGGTGCAGAGTTAAAGTTGGCTATGATTGGTGGATCGTGATTTACGCCAGAGATAGAATCAGGCCTATGAAAGTCCGATTACAACGATGTGAGTTGCAGATGACTAGTTCCTCTTGCGCTTTTTGTTATCGGGTATCCGGTTTATAGAATCGCTTGCTCTTTGGGGAAGTCTCCCCAGCCGATAGAGTGCTCTGCTGTGTTATGGGAAGATGCGAGCTAAATGCGTTTTTGACAGCAAACCAACAGGGAAGTGCTATTCTGGTTACCCCACTCAAGAAAGGATGGTGTTAGGATTACACCTAGAGGGTTATCTGATGCTTGCTCAATTGTGTGTCCACCTCCTGCCCGTCTTGTCTTGCATGGTCGAAGTCCGTCGTAATAGTAGTATGAAGATAGTTTGCACTAAGTATAGTGTATTTAGACAATCGTTGGGGGCTCGCAATGACTCTTCTTTCTCCCACCCCTCACTCTTATTTATTTTCCCCACATAAGTTGCTCAGTAATTAAGACGGGCTTTGAACCCGGAGGGTGGAACTCGAAAAATCCGTAAATTCCTCTTTATCTGGGACAGTCGCGACTCTGATTCCCGGTCTCTGGCATTCCGGTGCAAATATTCTTGAAGCTGCGTGGGCAAAAGCTACCTCGCGTTAGGCAAACTGAAGTTACAGTTGAACTCGTTTGGCTTTAATTCGTTGTGGCTTAACCTGAGTACCTTGTTCAATTTACTTCAGACCAATGACCTAAATTCTACTGTCGGATATCATAAGGTTTTGCACTTTCGACGTTTGTTATGTACTACTTCCTGTTTGAATGGTCTCCCATTTCAGACCGTTTTGGGGGCAAAAAGCGGAGAGACCCCTGTTCCTCATAACTTATGTGGCTCTAGTAGTGGGAATGCAAACGCAGGAATTGCTGCAGTGCTTTAGCCTTGTACTTTGTCGACCCTTTTGGCAGTTTGGTTTCTCTTGTCCGAAACATCCCTGAAACCGCTTCATTCGGCAGCAACCAAATGTTGGAACGCCAATTTGGTGTCTTCGTCCTCGGAGTCGCAAGTTACTCTTTGACTACGTACCACTAAGGCCCTCAGTTTGGCGAAAATCGGGCCATACGAGGTTTGTCGTGTGTGACAGAATAACTATTCATCACAACTCTGTTTAATCAACTGCGACTTGTTGCTCACCTTTTTGATCAGCACGGTACTTGATCGTCAGTGTGACCGTGACAGCTTCTTTGAACTTCCGTCCTAGTAAACTTGCGACATAACAGTCGAGTGTAAAAACAGGCATGACTCTTCCACTCTAGTTGTTTGCATGACACTGGATCTTCTCCCTAAAAATATCACTGTTATCAACTTCGTTATCATTTCCAAGACTCGCATCGACCATCGTTCCTTACTTTACCACAACAGCAGTCTCTGCTGTTAACCCTTTAGAGCTGTCTGGCCCGGGTGATGGTTCACTTTTGCAGTGGCCTGCAAATGTCACTGGCCTGCCTCTGATGTTATGGATAAAGTAGTTTCAAATTCCATGGTTAAATATTGTGCCTAGGCTATTAGGAAGGTTCATACGATGTATATTGTCCGACTGTTTGTTTACATGTCATGCTGTTGTGTGTAGCAAATCGAGTAATCACACATTTTTGGTTTGGTTGCTAGTTTGCGGCCGGTTTCCGTAAAGTTTCTAACCTCCCTAGCTAGCATTCCGCATGAGTGCCGTCAACGGTGTTGCAAGGGACCACTTGTGCGTTCCATGTAATGAATATTCAGTCCAATCTCAACAGACTTACAATATAATATGTCTGGTTAACGCTTGTCTGAGGACCGCGGCCAGGCAACTACACAGTGAGAATCGTGCTTCAGTCTATAGGAAACAGTGTTTGTCATGGTTGTGGAAATGGCGGAACTGCACTGGATCTAAGTTAAGTGAATTATCCGCTTCCATATTACTCGAATCGTCACAGTTAGTGTCGCGGACTTCTGTAGCTATTTATGATGGATTCCTGTGCGCTTGACGGCCCGAATATCCATAATTCATTAGGCGGGAACAAAGACAGTGTAAGGCGCTTCAAAATATGGTGGCTCAATGGCAAAAGGCTGAAGGCGGAAAGGATAATCACTTATTTTCTCACCATAATCCGCCACGGCGAGTACAGCTTGTCAGAACACTTGTCATTCCTAGACCTACCCATTTCCCTTTCTTAAGTGTTCTTAAGGGAATAACTCCTCTCACATTTTCGACCTGCAAATTTTTAAACAGTTGAAGTAGTCAAAGTTCATAGAGTTGTGCTGAAAGAAAGGCAAAACATCGGGCAGTCCCTTTCCGGAGTTTACGTTCGACTAGCTCCGTGAAATTTTGAAGACCGCTCACAAACACATTTTTGAGACCGACCGATCCCTAGATTAAGTAAGCGTGATATGTAACAGAACATTTTACTACTACAAAGTTTCGCTTAGCAGTCAGCTAGGACATTATGCGACCAATATCAGGATGCCGAAGCTGCTGTGAAGGGTGGGCCGATAATTTTACACAACAGTGTGGCACAAACCAAAGTTCAACAAAGTCGGCGGTCCGAAAAGGTAACTATTCAAAATGCGATTGGCAATGGTCAACCTACATCTGATTCGAATGCTACCCGACAGTAAAACAGCTGCAAGTCATGTGGTAGCAAACATTACCGATTGGCTTGTTGATGCCGAAAAGCTAAGTGTCACAAATGTGGTGAAACTGGCTGCATCTAATATGTTTGTCACAATTCAATGTCTTCTTTCACAAATCCAATTTTGACGTCAGGAAACTATGTTCCGATTTTCATTTCATTGCCCTTATCGGTAATTCTGAGGATTTTCCTGGCCACATTATACGGACCTACCTAGTTACTCATTCTACTGAAAATACACTCATTGTGGATACTGGCAGCGTTGAGTCAGTTGTCCATCCTGACTTCATGATGAGCCCGGTAACGGTAATTATATGGCCTACCAAGGCTGCTGTCAAAAGTTTCACTGAACACACATTAACGGTTATTCGTTCGTACCAACCCACATTTTCCGATCCTTAAATCGGTGTTAATAATTTTCATTTTTTATTATTGATCAAGGCTTATCAACTGTTCGTTTAAAAAGTACAAAACGGCTGAACACCTCTATTTCATTGTTTTCGGATATACGAAATAAAAAATGTGTAACGTTCTCCGCCAGTATTTGATAGATTCAGATGACATGTGTATTGGACCAGTTTCGCTCGACATCAAAGCCAACCTGATTTTCATGAGGCGATGAATCATTCCTATTGGGTTGCCCGAGGTCACTGGAAAAGCAGTCGGCCGGCCTGTAAAAAAGATATTAGCGCTTCTTTAATCTCCGACTCTGTTACACTCATTGTGACCCTATTTAAAAGTGACGGTAAAACGTCTGGAATTTGCGAAGACTATCTGCTCATGCTCAACAGACTGCTTTTGCTGAGGAGTTGTGCCGCTGTTGAACCAGCGGGCAATTTGCATCAATTTCACCCTCAGTCCTATTGATAGACCAAAATTAATTATGTATCCTTGAAAATAATTGGGATTTTCAAGTTACTGGAGATATTTTAATTCTGTAGCCTGCTTCAATGTCTGAAATGGATTAATTCTTTTAGTGGAAATTTTTGTTTTAATATTTCAAAGGCGTAAACAGGAAATGTGCGCAAATTCAGTCGCATAACGACTTACAATAATTTAACGAAACTGGGAAATCACGTTAGGTGGGAAAATTATTAGTTGAATGTAATAGAACTCGATCTCATTGAACTGATAAAGTATCCTACTCTAACATGTTTAGTCTAACCAAACAGGAAAACTTGATTCCCCTTCCAACGATAAAACCGTTGTCGGACCATAAGCACCGAACCTTTTAAAATGTTCCAAACAGAATTTATCGTAATAAACGCCTTCCAAAATAGTATTTTGTGCCGTCACTAAGTACGTCAGCGGTCGTGTCTCGGTTATATTTGGCGTGAACGGCCATTCGTCGTTACTACAATTGCTTAACTTTCGCAGCAGAGTTAATGAGAAAGTCAAGTTGAATTTCTTGCTAACGCCTGTGAAGTATACATTAAAGCCGTTCACCACATAATGTGTGCATCTCGTCTTTTATCAAATGTGATCTGCAAGATAAGTGTACATCTGTGGGGTGACTCATTTTGTTCGGATACATCAACAGATTAGTCACGCCGGGTTATGTTGCCTTGCGCTTTCATGAGTCTGTGTATATGGTTTGTGTTTTGGCAAGCTATGCTCCGCAAAACAGTGATCGTAAATGGAAATACAACCTTTGTAAAAGCCCGGCAAACATATGGCCGACTTAGAGGTGTTAACCAACATCTGGCCAACGGTTGGCCATAAAATAGGCGACGCTCCTTGTGGTATTCAAACGAGTTGGTAAAACGTTTTAAAACAAATTATCATATTCACGATTTTCAATCCCAATGCATTGACGATTACCACCATTTTGTGAACGATTGTTTTAATCCGTGCCTCCGTCAAGCGCGCACTAACAGTTTCACTTGTCTCGGGCTTGGTGAGTACGGCTGTGTTACATTGCTCGCGGTCTGTGGTCACTTACAGTTTCGCTGAAAGCTTTGTAAATGCGTTAAATTTATTTCATTATATCAGTTTCCTCATTCCGGCATTATTACCGGTGGCTAGGTAGTATAGATTACACGTAATTACCTAAAAACATGTATTCTACAGGAAGTGGAACTTGCACAAGGCCGGTGGAATTTTCCACAATATTCCGGATGTATTTATGAATGAATCACTCATTTTCTGAAACAGCTGTAAGTTCTCTATCGGATTGTCCAAATACATTATTATTGTATCTTGCTTATTAGCTGAGATATTCTGCTTATTATGCTTGCCAAAAACTTGTTTCCTTTGCAGGTTTCAAAGCATGAAATGAATAATAAGCTCTTGCAGATATTGACGAAGAACAAGATGTTCATTTTATTACGTGGGACCTTCTTCTAACTGCCTGCAATGTTTTTTATTAAAAAATTCCGTTGATCCCAACGGCTTTTTCGATAACTCCAGGATTTACTAATTTCGTTGCTCGGTTGTTGAAAGCGGACGGTAGCTCCCATAGTGGATGGGGATGTTAGGCTCCCAGGGAACACTACGGGAGCGGTCGCGCTAATGGGCACGGGAAAATTTAGTAAACAGAGCGCTGGCGACGTTTTCCGCTGGCAGACTGCCTATTTGGCCAAACAGGAGTTGACCGACTCCAGCATTTGGTGCAGGCCAACTCCGGTCCGACCGGTGGCCAGACACGGTCCGACTCCGGAGAAACTCCGTTTTATCAAAAGTCAAAACGTGACGAACAAGCTCGTTTTCAGTGTATCATCTTCAGGCCAAATACAACACAATAAATATGAAATTAGTTGTCAAGTCAGGATTTTGTGAAATTTATTACAATGTGAATCTAATGTCATTCTTGGATTACGGACATTGTTACCGTGGTGCCGTGTCAAGTGTTCCAACGACGGCAGGCCATGGTAATTTCAGCGCTTGAACAAAAGACTTCTGCCAACACAGATTAGTGTTTCGCAGCCGGATCCCGATCGCCTCCGTAGCAGCCAAGATGCGACATTTCACACCTCTGGTGTGAACACGTGTGATACGGTAGAT
>LUCH01006627.1:13087-31843 GCA_013368495.1 Paragonimus heterotremus
ATCTACCGTATCACACGTGTTCACACCAGAGGTGTGAAATGTCGCATCTTGGCTGCTACGGAGGCGATCGGGATCCGGCTGCGAAACACTAATCTGTGTTGGCAGAAGTCTTTTGTTCAAGCGCTGAAATTACCATGGCCTGCCGTCGTTGGAACACTTGACACGGCACCACGGTAACAATGTCCGTAATCCAAGAATGACGTTAGATTCACACTGTATTAAATTTCACAAAATCCTGACTTGACAACTAATTTCATATTTATTGTGTTGTATTTGGCCTGAAGATGATACACCGAAAACGAGCTTGTTCGTCACGTTTTGACTTCTGATGAAATCTTCGGGTATATTTGAACAGCTGAAACTCCGTTTCGTTCTTTGGGCGGATATAAACACTACGGAAACCCTTACTGTAAAGGTAAAAATGCTTCCAAAATATTGAATGATGTAGATGTAGTGAAGCCAGATCAAACAATAAAAATTGGCGCTCATATGTGTCTTACACGACATCCACAACGAAAGCTCCGCTGTTATATTTTACACAGAGCTGCAGCGTTCAAATTGATCACAATAGAATCGCTTACCTTGCATATAGCTATGGTTTCGAAATGCAGTTGCGGGGTTCGTCCGTTCGGAAATGTCTGGACCATATGATTGGCGAACGTTGTCCTTCGGTGAAAAATGTTTTTGACTCACAAGTCAAAATCCACAACCTCACAGCGATCGCATCCGTAAGTCGTTTGAATTTCGACCTCTCGCATTAGGCGCTCGCTGAGGATCCCGTTTTTGGGTGGCAGTGGCTGGGCTCCCTCTCGGGTGCGTCCTCGTCTTCAACCGTCAGTTGGCATTCTCCAGACGACGATTTGTGAGGATGCTGAGGTGGACAACATCGCTTTGTGCATGAATGGCCGGCCAAGGGTGGAGGTAAAGCCACTTACACAACAGATAATTAACAAACCTTATGCCACTTCCGCCGATGACATCTAGATCATGTTCGGACGCACGGTACACGGTGTACCGTTGCAACTTATTGTTGCTCATCGTCTGTTGTATCCATTCGGTTGGGGGGATGCCAACTGTGGAAAGAATTCACCTTTTAACGAGCATAGCGGATATATGCTATCCCCCTGCATGTCTTCGAAAGGCGTCACATATATGGCAGTAACGCAACACGACGTCGCGGCCGAACACCACACAAACTGCCTTCATTTGGGCAGTCATTTTATCCACCACCATCATCTTCACCGCTGTGCGCTCACCAATCAGTTCTCAAAAGATTTCAACCAGCCTACGTAGTTAAGCATACCTTTTCTACCTATGTTCGCTGTGCAAAGTAGATATGCTTACATCAGTAACTTCCATCCTAGATAGTAAACAGGGCGGCTTCGATATCAATCTCCGAAAGCACCTCCTGGAGGTACTCTGATGCCCAGGTAAAAAACTTACGTAACAAACCCACACGACCTTGTGAGCTTCAACATGCGTCGAAGGTTTCCAATATCAGCGGTTGCCTGTCACCTGGAGTTACACGGTTTTCTGCCCCTATCTGTTCAACCCCATCCTGTGATGTAGTTTCCTCTCCATCCAGTCCTGTCAGCCCTGCACACTCTGGAGACCAACCATTTGTGTCCCCATTCCATTGGTGCGCATTGGTTCGCAATCACAATTAATGTGCAATATACGTCGGAGGGACGCTTTCTATCGAACGTAAAGCATGAACACCAGTACTACTGACCTGTCTGTCATGTCTTAAGAACATTTTGATAGCGTCTCGTCTCCAAGACAACTCCAGAATTTGGATGCAGTCGCTAGTGAGCTGACACAGCTTAAAGTTTAATACTGCATCCGATCAGCGGAACCTGTATTCGGTGATAATAAGGGACGTGTTTCATGCAAGGTACCATTTTTTCCGCCCATCCTCTGGGGTCCCCGAATGAGCCACTGGACAAACAGGACGTTCCGATTACTTCAACATCAACTAAACCATCAACGGCGATTTTCACGTTGCAAAACTCATCATTTTGCACACTCATCCCCGCGACCTGGTTGCTGCGAAATACGGGCAACGAGGCGTCGCCTCACCAGGAAATTCGACAATGGCTGTACAACGGCACTGTATCTTTGGTCATTACGCAACACATCCGCCAGCACTTCGAGAATAAGGCAACGACCGAGAAAGTGTACAATCTTCGAGATCGGTTGCTCACAAAGAGAAACAGCTTTAGCTGTTTAGGTCGTCTGCACGCCCAACTGAACACAACTGGTAGGTGCTAAGTTGGCCTTGATGACGAACATCGTTTAACGTATTTTATGTCCATGATTAATGGACAGATAGAATTATGTCGGCGCTTCTCTGAGGTTGCGGAAAAGGCGCCATTTATGAGGGTTGTAGGGAACGGTACAATTCATGTGTTTAGTTGTTGTGGGTGCTGATGGAGTGAACTTACCAGTGTTTTAGTTGGCGTGCAAACAAGATTATAGTAGTTATCGCAATGTTTCTTCACCACTTCTTCATCTTAGTGCGACCGGTTGGGACAAAGACCTTGAGTATGGACTACAGTACGGCCGTACAACCGGCCATTACACGGGAGCTGCAGCATGTTTATCAGCTACCGTGCCGATTCTGCGTTTTGCGGAACGTGCACGATCGGGCCTTCGAGTGGATTATCAACAAGTGATTCACGATATGCTGACACATAACTGCAGGAGGTAGACTGTAGCATAAACTATTATGCGGACCGCCGGATCATTATTTCATAATGAGTGTCCGATGACCTGGCTCATTAACTGACCCTAAACATGGACCAATTACCGCAACCCGGAAGTCTTCACATTCAGCAGGCGGGATAAAAACTTCGTGGAGGCCACCCATCACTCGGTCAAGCGAAATAATTTGAACTCCCAAATAAAATTTGACAGGTCATCGGGCGCACAATAGCCATCCATGACCACATTACCGACGACCGACAGGCACTACCCGTCTTTGCATGTCGTACACACCTGCAAATCAATAGTTGTGCGGAGTACCTGATGTCGGGTAGTCGTTCAGTCCTTAAGGCCGTACAGCTCATGTCGGAATACTTCGCTGAAGAAACCCGCCCGGCCTTTCTGGTCTGGTATGGACTGCTTCTCAGACGGGGGTTTATGTGATGGACAGCGATCACTCGAAGAACGTCGATCCTGTGACCTGGAAGTGTGATTGTCTTTTCACAGTTGGGTATCTTCTGCCATGCATGTGCTTCCTGCATGTATACCAACCGTTCGGTGGTGACTGGGAAAACTTCCCCGATGTTCCTCGATGGACCTGATGTTCCTATAGATTTTTGGAAATCCCGGCTGCTAACTATGACGCGCCAAGGAAAACCTACGTCAAATCTTCCGGGGTTGCAGCAATCACAAGGCTAGGAATTATGGCAACGGGACAACTTGACGACACAACCTTCAACCAGTTGTTGGAAGAACTGCATGAATTCCTCCGCAATTTCGGCCCCAGCAGTTTGCCGCCCTCAGTGATAAGCTGTGACCACTCAGGTAGGTGGAGCTGTTTTTCCACGCACCATGTTCGGATAGTCTGGAAAAGAGAAAACATACTGAAGCACCCGCACAACTGACGAAAACGGATAACCTGCCGTGTCAAAGTATCCGGTCGGCTAAATATTTTCACAGCCCACGACTTCATGGACTTTGCAATTTTTGAGTGAATACCTTCGGTTTGCCCTTTTTCTTTTGCACCAATCTAAAGTGAATAGACTCAAGAGAGGGGAAGGTTAGCATACGAATAGACCTGGTCCAGGACAACCCCGTGCGGGTTGCGGACCTGGTAACGCATCAGATAATTACAAAGACATGGGAGTCAACACGAACGATTTTTTTATTTTTATATTTTCTTTTTGTACGGCTGGGCGTAAGTTATAATAAAAGACATCATTTCCAAAAATAAGAAGAGTTAACAGTACAGGCTGGCGGAGCTCTCCACCAAGACGATTAAGCCCAGAGGTAGAGGGAACAGGGGTTGGGATTGCAGGAACTGCAGAAGGTTCCGAGGATGGAACGCTTTTTGCCTACACCGGGGGTTCCCGCCGGGGAACGTTACGTGTCGACAGAAGTGGGGCTGATGCTTCCTCCAGCCTGTCGACAGAACCCACCTCGTGTTTGTCATTGCGGTTAACTGTGAAACTTTCCGTGCCTCTTTGGAGCACATGGCAGGGACCGATGTAAGGAGGTTGCAGTGGCCGACAAATGTCATCCGTACGAAGAAAGACATGTGTACGAAGAAGGATTAGCATGCAAAAGTACAGCTAGTGGTCGCTCCCCAGGCTGCACCGGGCGTAGCTTTCAAATGTGACTCGCTAAACGGGCCTTGTAGCTGCCGTAATCGTACGGTGCTGAAGGTGCAGGTGAGACAAGTTCACCCGGTACTCTAAGTATGCAACCAAAGACAAATTCCGATGCTGTAGCGTTTAAGTCCACTTTAACTGTGTTCTGCAGTCCTAAAAGTGCCAGCGGGAGTGCCTCTTTCAAAGAAAGATTAACATGGGCACTAAGAGCGGCTTTTAGTCGACGATGGGGACGTTCAACCATTCCATTTGCTGCTGGATGATAAGCAGTAGTGCAAATGTGTTTGCATCCTAGTGTATTGAATGAGGTTGTGAAATGTCCTTCAAAGTGTGATCCACGATCTGTGGTCACTGTCGCTGGGCAACCGAATTGTGCCACACAACGTTCCAAGAAGGCGCTGGCTACCGTTTCTGAGGAGCAGTTTGGTAGCGGTATACCTGGAGGCCATCGTGTGAAGCAGTCAGCACAGGTCAACGGGAAAATAAAGCCATCTGAGAATGGTGAGGGGCTCACCAGATCGACGTGCACGTGATTAAATTGCGCATCTGGCAAAGGAAATGTGTCAGGGGGCTCTTTGTATGGCGGTTTAATCTGGAACGCCGGCATTGGAGGCAAAAACGGCTCCAATTTGCGCACACCGTGGTTTACCTAAGGCCACACGGAACGTTCACCGACAAGTTTGACCGAGGCGTGTACGCCAGGATGAGACAGATTATGCAATGTATTGAACAGTGCGCACCGGAAGGATGCAGGCACTGCAGGGCCGGGTGTGCCCTCAGAAGCGTTGCAGAGGATTGTTCTCTCTGACGACGTCAGAGGTATGGATTAGATGGTGAGTGGTCTCGTTTGACAAAGATGCCTGATCTCAGGGTCGGTGGCTTGCGCTTAATCCATGGCTACCAAATCAATATCGTTGTCAGCAGATGGACCGAGGTTATGGACGCGTAAAAGAGCATCCACAACAGTCTTGTTGGTTTCTGAGACATGTCGTACATCAGTCGTAAACTGAGAGATATAGTCCAGGCGCCTGAAATTCCTTGGGGAATGACTTTTGGTTGGAGCTTCCAAAGAATTGATTAACGGCTCGTGATCAGTGTAAACCGTGATGGTCCCGCCGTCCACTGAATGCTGAGAGGGGCGGATGCCTAAACAGATTGTTAGCAACTCTATCAAACATGTTGTAGCGGGATTCTGCGGGTTGTAAGCGTTTGGAGGAAAAAGCCAAATGTTGCCGTTGGTTATCAACGGATTACTGTAACAGGGCACCAACAACTGTGTCGGAAGCGCCGGCTACGGTTAATAATGGTGCGTTGGGATCAGGATGAGCAAGAAGAGCTGAGTCGGCGACCCCATCCTTGGGCTAAGTGAACGCAATGCGTGCAGCCTGGGTGAACTGGAACTTGCGTTCACCTCCACGGAGAAGATCCGTCATTGACTGCATTATATGCGCACAACGAGGTGTGAAGCGCCGGTAGTAGTTGACCAGACCACTAAAACGGCAAAGTTGCTCAAAAGAATTTGGCTCGAGGTGTTCATGGATGGCTTACACCTTATCCGTGAGTGCGACAATTTCCTTTCCCGAAATCTTCTGACCCAGAATCTCTATTGTAGCCCTACCTGGTTCGCAATTAGTAGAATTAACTGTGACGCCTTGTTGGACCAAACGTTCCAGTAGGGTGGGGAGATGAAGGTATTCTTCCTATGAAGAGTTGGTAACCAAAATATCATCTTTATAAGGGTAGACAAAGTCCAGACCGCAAGTCACCCCATGAATGAAGCGTTGTAAAGTTTGAGCTACGTTGTTCAAACCAAACGGCATTCAAAGAAATCCGAAAAGGCCGAAGGGAGTGATAACTGCGGTTTCGGGGATATCACCCTTGGCTCTCGGAATCTGGTGATAAGCACGTACTAAATCTATCTTGCTGAAGATCGTTTTCCGTATAAGCAAGTGATTAAATCTTGCATTTGCGGGATTGGGTGCTTGTCAAGGGCGGTTGCCTTGCTGAGCCCGCGGTGATCACCTCATGGGCGCCAATCAGCTGATTTTTTGGGGACCATATGCAGCGGTGAGGCCTATGGACTCTTGGAAGGGCGTATTATCCCCAGTTCGGGCATTCGCTTGAAGTCTGCTTTGGCGAGTTTAAGTTCGTCGGGAGCCAACCGGCGAGGTCATACTGGGACGGGAGACCCCTTAGTGCGGATGGGAGGAGTGACATTAGAGGTCACTGTTGGGATGTCGTTGGATGTGCGAATGAGCTGCGGGAACTCAGTAAAGAGATCCACGAATTACCTAAGGCGGCAGGATGGGCATATCTGGGTATTATAGCTGCACCTGTTGCGTGCCTGCCGGGAGTGCTTAGCTGGGTGCTGAAATCGATTAACAGATGGCGTCTCGTACCGAGCAGGAGGTCGAAATGTGGGAGAAAATCGATACCGATTATGACGAAAGGTATTGCGGAAATTGTAAACACCCGGCGGAATGTCCGCCGAGGGCCTAAATTAACAGTTAAAGATCACTGTACATATGTGATTATAAGGGTGCCATTGGCAACTCGGAGTCGTGGGTTGCATGGGTTTGGCAATTCGTCTTTTGTGGATGGAAACACGCTAACCTGCGCTCCGGTATCAACCAGGAACGTGTTTCCGGTATCAGTACCCCGTACAAAAATCAGGCGACAAAGAGAGTCAACACCGACGGCACTGAATCCGGCTGTTCGGTTTGTATTACCTTGCTGAAGAATAGATGTAAAGTTTGATGCACCGTGGTACCAACAATAGTCACTTTTTGACCGTGATTTGTGTCGCCTGGATGATATATCAGATCGACAAGCGGAGGAACCGTTTGAAGAAATTTTACTCAAATCATGTCGCAAAGCTGTGATTTCTGATGTTATAGCCTCGCTGTCTGTTGGACCACGTTTCGCGGTGGTCACATTGTCGTAACCGCCCGTGCCTATTGTAAGACGTGGACTAAGATGTGATAAACTCAAGCAACCCAATAGTGGTTGAAAACGCTTCGGTACTTGATCAGCTATATTCGCTATTTTGGCGAGAATTTGTGAACAAGCAACTTGAACCATTTCCTGCGTTACTTCTGGCAACTTGCTAAGCCAGAGTTACCTGATGGGGGGTTGGTACATGTGCGAGTCGCCGATGAGTTGCTGCATCTCCGCTAGCAATGTTGTAAAGCGTTCTTCACTTAGCTCTAGGCTGAGAAAAAGTTGTAGTCGGGTCTTGTCGGAGGGTGTTACTCGATTAAAAATTACCTTTTTTAGTGTATCGTGTTTATGCTCTATTGGCTGCTTCACTATAATATCGCGAAGCCGTATGGCGACTTCACTCGGAAGTCTGACTACTAAATGGCAGAATCTTGGTTGATCAGACAAAATTTCGTTGTTAGAAGGTTCTGCTTCTAAGCGAACAAATCAAAGAAGAGGGTCCATTTCCAAAAACAGAGGAACCACTAGGGCATTAGTACTGAATAAGTAGCTGTCAATACCCTTAGTTATCATTTCAGACACTGTGTAGTGGTGGCACGGTTGAATTATCGCGAATTGCTGATGAAACCGAATTGAGAAAATATATAAATAATGATATCTTGAGCGTATGCACAAACGGAGGAAAACAACTGTTTACTCCAACGACAATAAAAGTAAAAAATATGCCAATATGCAAAGGAACGAGCCCACCAAGACGCAAAGGGCGACGGTAGCAGAATGTTCGAAAAATACGGGTTCACCAGTCATTGGAACCGATCCGACAGATTAATACCCAGTGGTTAATCAGTATCGAAAATCAATCGGCAATGAAACACAAGGACTCGGCGCGTTGACCCTCGTGTGCTTGTATCGGCCCTGGGAAACAGAGTGCACAAAGGATGACGTCAAGCTAGCGAGGCACGGAGCGAGCTGCAATTGCAGCCCCGGGACGAACTTTGAGGTCAGAACAACGAAAAACAGATCATCTGTAGTTACCAGTAGGTTTCCCGATTTATCAATTTTCCATCGTCACCTTATAAATTCTCACATCAAAGTTTCTCCAGTTTAATGAATTGTATAAACAAAAAATATTGAAAATATGTCCGAGCAAGCCGGTTGCGGTATATCTGTTTTACACTTTCAGTCTACGGCCAATGTAGAAACCTGGCTGTCCTTCAAGTACCACCTCATAATCACACCCAGAAAGAGAAATTCCGCGAACCAACACATCAGACTGTTCCCTGCTTCACATCACACAAGAGTTTTATATAGTACAATATACTTGGATTCATCATCAAACACTGGCATGGTCCATAAAGAGTGTCTCAGTACGCATACACGTTAGCAGCTGCGTCAACCTAATTCACTTGAGTTATGGATAACGTCTCAGTGTGCAGTGTACATTCATACTAGTATCTGTTTCACCCAATTGACTTGGGCTATCAACAACGTCCCAGAATGCAGTATGCGTTCACACCAGTAGCTGCTTCAACCTGATTTACTTGAGCTGTAAGGAACGCCAAAGTATGCGTTCACACTTTCAGATGATTCAACCTCATTCAATTGGGCTATGGATAACGCCTCAGAATGCATTGTGTTCATATTAGTAGCTGCTTCACCCGGTTGAGTTAGGCTATCAACAACGTCTCACAGAACAGGATGCGTTCAAGCTAGAAAATGCTTCTAAATGATTCACTTTAGGTGTGAAGAACGTCTGTATAAGCAGTGTACGTTCTTGCTAGAAGATGCTCCAACCTCATCTAATTTAGCTATGAAGCACATCCGTGTTTGCAGTATACGTTCACACTAAAAGACGCTTCACCTTGATTCATTTGAGCTATTAAGAACGTCTGTATACGATACGCCAGTAGCTGTTCCACGTGGTTGGCTTAGGACATCAACAACGTCTTAGAATGCAGTATGCGTTCACACCAGTAGCTGCTTCCACCTGATTCACTTAAGTTACGCAGAACGTCAAAGTATGCATCCACAAATGTAGATGCTTCAACCTTATTCAACGAATCCACGAATAACGTGAGTGTGGAGTGTGCGTTCGTACTAGTTGCTGCTTCACACGATTGAATTGGGCTATCATCAACATCTCACAATACGGAGTGTTGATTTTGTCAAGTTCTGTTGCATCATTTTAATATTACTGTGCCTTGTTTAATTAATGTTGGAGGGTGAGCCTGTTGTTCACTATTTTCTCTAAGAATAGACAGTATTAACCAATTTTATTTTCACAGCAGCTACTGTAACCGTTCCACCTACTCTTATTCAGTCGGGGCCCTGTACATTTCTAAATGTCAAAGTAGGACATATTCTTTCTTGAGTAGTTTATAATTCTAACCATTTCTCGATGTCTAGACAATCACTTTGCTTCGACCCAGCCGATGACCATTTGTTTGAGTGAGCTCAATTCCGTTTTATCGTCCCCCATTACTGAGCGGTGCCCGTTTGTCAAATTTGTGCGGGCCCATTACTTATTCAATTTCTGGGGATTTTTCACATTCGGGATGAGATTTAATTTTCACGTACACCGACTCAATCGGTACCGTATTAAGTCCAGTTTTCGCAAGCGCCTTCTCGTTAAGCGTTTCAAAGATAAGCTATCTTCTCTACTGTTTGACACTGAGGAAGGCATTTTGGGGTCCACAGATCACGCGTGACTCGTTGTGACCTTGATTTGTTAACAAGCGATTCAACACAGGACGCATTCACGCTAGTAGATGCTCCAATCTGATTCACTCAATCTACGAAGAACGGTTGTATACGCTGTATAGGTTTGCACTGGGAGATACTTCAGTCTCATTCAATTAAGCTGTGAACAACGCCTCAGCACGCAGTATACGTTCACAGCAGTGGAGTGTTGACCGGCAATCGTATGGCTTCTTTGGTACTCCCGGCTGCAACCGTGTTTTCCTGCTTGTTCGTTCTGTACGCATGATTATGTGTTTGCCTGCTATTGGAGGTCTGATACAAACGCAATGGCATTTTCTTCAGTTAAACAACTAATTGCATGCAGCAAGTGCTTGCCCTTTTTCCAACGACTCAGTTACTGCTGCATTCTCCAACGTCGTCCAACCCGAACCGTTTCGACCGTTGCTTAACGCATTCAAATCTTCCACGCACTTTTCGCTCGACGCGTTTTCGAGTGCCAACGGGTGGGCTGTAGGCCACCTCGCGCTTCTTTTCTTTTATCCCAGACTGGAATAGAACTAACTACTTATCATATTTCCAAACACTACCGGAAATATATGGTTTGTTTCCAAACCCCACTGCTTTCTTCAGTTCAACGCCTTTTGGGACTACGTTTCGATGGCCGTTTGAGAAAGGCGGCTCAAATTGTTAGTAGACGAGTGCTTCGCGCGTACTCACTTTTCCACTACAGCAGCTGTTCCACCCGATTGATTCAACTTAAGATAAGCGTTTGAGTTTGCAGCATATGTTCACACTAGTAGCTGCCCCTTCCGAACCCCTTTTACCATGAAAACATTTGGGGAACAAACACATGCCGGAAGCGATGAAAAGCCTTTATTCGAAGCGTTTGGGTTACATGATAACCATCATCTTTGATTCTGTTTGGTGTCATGCTGATTGAAATATTTTTCTGCACCGCGATAGATACCTGGCGGTTTAAACATAGTATGACTTTCCGAGAGGTATACATTGAGGTGGTCGGCAGACAACTTGATTTATTCTGTTTCCGTATATTGTTCCGCATGAACGCCACGCGACCTCAGTCTAGTTTGAAACAATACAGTGGAATGAATAGATTTTACTTTTGATGATGCTCCATGATGGAGTGGGACATGATACCCTCTTCTTACGCCGTTCAATATACACCGAAGATGGAACCAACCATATGATAACGTCATTTCCAACCATTTCTAAGAACAAAGTCTTATCGAAAAGTACCTACCTGCAATCTTGCAAACAAACAAATAGAATATCATATAGACAAGGAAGCTGGAAGTGTCATACATGTTTCACTATGAAATGTGTTGGTTTTCTTGTTGGAATTCAGAGCTAACACTGCATGGTCGTATATTTCCATTTCAACCACATCTGTAAAACGCTGCAAAAAGAAGCACTCTCAGGCCATAGGATAACGTATTTCACCTGGAAAATGGCCATGATTGCACTTTTAAGGCTTGAAAAAGTGAGCTAATGCAGATAACGGGCTGTTTTCGCGGAAGTGGTAGAAAAGTTTTCATCATCAAGCTAATACTTTTGGGACCTATTCTATGTATTTCAATCTTTCCATTAACGCTGCTCATTTACATCTGATAAAATGTACACACTATACTTGAAATTCCGATTATAAAATTCCCAAAAATATTTAAGAAACCAGAATTCGCGCCAAAGGGACCGTTTTATCTTTTAAACGACCTCCAAGCCGAATCCCTCGAAACGGATAATTGCCTTTCTGTTCTTTAACTTTTCCCAATCAACTTATAATTCATATCGTTTCCATATGCGTCAACAGTCATTCCTTCACGAATGAACCAATGACCATCTGCTTGAGAAATTGCGATATTTTTGTTACTTCTGTAATGGATCTAAACGCTATATACAATTCAGAGGTGAAAAGGAAACCAAAAAGTAATGACGTTGTTTAGAGTTCCACTACACGGAATTAGGAACATAATTGATGCAATCTGTCGTGTGGTTCCCATATAACGTTGGAAGTCTGAAAGAAGATAATTCCGTCGACATGAAATGAATAAGGATTCCGTTAGCCGTTAACTCTCCCAAAATCCGTATATACGTGACACCAAACGCAGAGAGAGAACACAGGGCTCGCGACCTTGGAGGTGCAATTTTTTCTTGCTGATTGAGTCAACTCACATGATCTAAACGAGTGAACATGTGAATGTGAAGGTGAAAAATGTGAAAAATAATGACAATTATGCAGTACAAAAAGCTGTGCAAAACGCCACAGTGCGCAAACAAGACTAGAGGAACCAAGAAGAAGCTGTCAAATTCACCAAACTGGTTCCCATATTTGAGATTCGAACCTCGTTCAAACTACGTAAACTTTCTACTTCCGTAATCGAAATTTTCCGTTGGTTAAGGCGAACTACAATGTTCCTCGGCTAGCCAACAGACGGAACGGGCTTCCCAAGAAAGTGATATTTTTGGACAGCGCAATAGAGATCAAGAGAAAACTGTAAGAGATTTGATCGCTCCATTTCCAGGACCTGCTTCAGGGGTCCATTCAAATTGTCTTCCTTCTAAGTACATCCATTTCCCAGATTTTTGTTGGTCGATTCTCCGTCTTCACTTACCGTGGGCAATATTCCCTTTTATTTCAAGGTTGTTTCAGCTACAACATAAGTCCTGGTGTCCAAAAGTGCAGGTTCTAGAGAAACGTCATTTTGGCCAATGTCTTTGCTGTCGCTTCGTGCCTTTTCAATGGGTACGCATCAGAGGTAACCACGAAATTGTGTTTTGATGCTGCGTGTAATAGGTAGAACGTGAATATCTCCGTTATAGTTTAGTTAAAAAACAATTCGTAGATGTTAAAGTTATTGAGAATCTGTGATATGTTGCAGAATCTGAAATCTTAAAAATCTGTTCCCTAGAGATTTCTTTGTTTCAATCTTCCGAAGACGTAAACAAGTAACGTGCGGTTGTTTAATGACATAGGGATTAATGGAAAAATAACACAGAGTCGCATTCTACGTTATTTCGGAAATATGAAGGTAAAATATAGTGAAAATGGACGTCATAGACGTGGAAACACATGGTTTTATCTAAATTTCGGCGTGATTACGCAGGAAAGCGTGGTTATAATTTCGACAATAAAACTGTTGTTGAAACATGAGTACTAAACTTTTTATAATACTACGAACGTGAGAAACGTCTATAACCTACTTCAATGTAGGACAGTCCACCATGCATTACCACTCATTGGTACCACTGTTGTTAACTTTTCCATGAAATTAGGATGTACGCTGAAATGGGAACAAGGTGATCTGCTGAAAGAATGACATCGAGGAACACTCCCGGCTGGAAAGACTACGACGTTTATGACGGCAATTTTGTAGTTTGCCGGTATGGTGCTTCAAGGCCGAAGCGAGTTGAAAACGGCCATTTGGCGCCAAAGGACATTTTTCAAATTTTTCATGAAATATTAAAACGCATATTACGGGACAAATATACATACACACATACATACTGCTTGAAGTTGGCACTTGGTATATTGTACTGGAAAAGACTTCTGCGCTGGTCCAATTCACCGACGGTGAGTCCACGATTCTTAGGATGGGACTCATAGCTGACGACTGAGAGGGTGGTTGTGCTCCAACTCGAAAGATGTCATAACCAAACAACCACCTCATCGGATCACATGACATCGTGATCTGCAACATGTGTCGCAAGAGCTGGTTCGCTGAAACTAACAGAATTTAACCCACTAGACACGTCAAACATCACTGCATACACTCCTACGTCTTTTGGACTTCGTACAATTATAGTAACTCAGCGCGGTTTTCAGAAATCCACGTCATCTTGCCTTGTCGTACTTCAAGGCAGTTATAAACCTACGGCTCGTTGCACGAACATAAATGATGCCCAACTCGTCCATGTACCTCTCAAGACATTCCTGAAACTGTGAGAAAGTGCAAAATTGACGATGCTCAAACGTCTCCTTGAAAACAGCAATATACTCCATTTCCTATAAATAAAAAATGAACAACCTGAGGTGAAATAAAAAAAACAAGTGACAAAAATGAAAAAGTGCATGAAAAATAACCCAAGCATTCTTGTGATTGCATTCACACACGCAATCGACCACAACAACAGCAGCCATATCAGTTTTCGAAAAACAGTTACGAGAAGGTGGTTTTTAATTAATGGTCAGTTAAAACAAAGAGATATGAGGCCATGGCGCAGATTTCGACAATTTAAATTTCTGCATCAGCTCCCAAGCCATTAAAACGATTTCTTCCGGGATCATAGTTTTCCCGAACACGACAGCTCGGGAACCCACGTTCTACGGCTGGCATTCATGTGTTTTGACGACAGAGATTGCGTGAATTTATCGACGCCTTTTCAAGTTGGCAACTCTTACGACTGAGCGTGAAAGTGAGGAAATTTTTCTATCCTCGCCGCGGTAACGGATTTCTCTAGAAATTCTTCGGTGCTAGAAACTGGGCAACCCCTGGTTTGAACCTTTTTATCCGGGAAACTAAATTGAAAGGAACAGATTTCAAGACTTTCTTTTGATTTCCTTTGGCCTGCGTGGCAAAACTGGGGATCACGTATAGTCGAAGATACTGCTGAAGAAATGTCGGACGCCCAAGCTAATGAGAAAGAAAGCATTGGCTACTGATGAAATGCCGCCGATAGAGGCATGCCATACTCAGACGATTTGTCGTGAATGATGGTTACGTCCACAATTTAAGTAACTGATGTTAGTGGCTTGCGTATCCATAACACCTGCCGTTCTAACACCGCACCGGAAGAAAATTGTTCGGAGCTTATTAAGACCTTCGTTACTCCTCAAGAAAGGGCAGTACGCGTTCCGGAGCAATTTCGCCAAATAGATTGATTTTTCAAGCAAACTATCTCCACACGCTGCCACTTTCAAGCAAGAGAATGCAGAAGTGATGTGAGCTCATGCGAACCACTCTACATTATCTCCCTAGCTTTAGATGTGACCTTTAAAAAAATGTCGCGGCAGGTTCCGGTGGCATCGGTCTTAGATCTTTCAATGGCCTTGCGACCAAGCGTCTTACTTCACAATACAAACCCAACACATTATGTTACAATCACTTCCGTTAATTACATTCGTGTTAAGGCTTCCAACCTCTGTGGGGAACTGGTGAATGTTCGTGATTTCTGATATTTTGCATAGTGCCGCATATTTTTTGGCTGAGCTCTGGTCCACTGATTGCCAGCTTGTTTCCATGCTATGAAGTAAAAGTCTTCTGCCTTATCAGACAGACAGGAAGGAAAATAAAGCAGGCACGGCCGCCTTGTTTCAAGTCTTCCAGCATGACATACCAGTGACCAATGTTATATCTGAGGCGGCCTGGTGCCCTTTTGTTCAACAGATTTGAATCGTTGGTTATTAAATTTCACCTATTGTCTTCTTCTGGGTGGTCGCGCCACTAGGCCTAATAGATAATGCAGTCGTTCTGTTTGATTTCGTTTATAACATTTATTCTACCAGCGTGGCGACGGAGAACCACAAAAACGAACTTCGAGCAGCTGCATTCTAATTTGGCCTTACAAGCCTGGGGTAACATAACTTTTTGTCTCGGCTGATTGATTTATTGTGGGGGTCATTTTTACCCCCTTGGGAGCCGCTAATATATTTAAACCGTTGATGGCCCGAAGCTCATCAATTCGTTGTCACCTCTGTTGCCGTAGATTGGAAGTACTCTTGCATAGCTGCCTCACATGAATAGGCATTCCGCTACCCAGGAGAGGACCGGAAAAGTTACGTTTATCCTAAATCGAGGTACATAGTTCACCCACGGGGATCGACTAAATTGTCGGCGACGGCCCACCAGTCAATTTGTTGCACATCTAGAAATGGAATTCCAGTCTGCACTGACAGTTAGTAAGGCCAAAGCGGGAGTGCTCCAACTTGCCAGACCCACAAACGCCGATGGTGAATTATCAAATATTATCGCCGAGTTTTGCCACAGTATTTTTACATACACACCACCTCCTTCATCGGTTTTTGTCGTCTTATTCAAAGGCGCAGCCACCGCAGGTATTCCTCATTTCGCCTTTGTGGATGAACGAGAGCCCGTTACGGACTGGCGCCCCTGTTCATTTTGCGTTTCTCTGAAGGCCCTTTGCGAAGTCACTGAGACCCCTAGCATAACTTTCATCCTATCCATCGTCAGAAGAACATTACACAGTAGTTGGAAGTTTGAGAACCTTTGCATATCTTTAAAGTGTCCGAAGCATTTTTACGACTTGCTTCGTAGCTACCTTTCTTCTGGTGACACTTTTGCGAAGCTGAACACGACTTTCATGAAGAAAGATTATGTGCAAAGAATATTCCATCAGCCACTGACGAATGAACTAAAACAGATTACTAAGATGTCGGTGCATTCGATCTGGTCGCAAATTCTGTGCTCATTTTTGCTGCGGAACACGTCACAGAGTTTTATTCCGGGTCCACTATTGCTTTCCGTCATAATAAATCATCTTTCTAATTTGATCGCTTCACGTTGTTGTTCGCATATGTTGTCATAAAAGCACCACTGGAACTTCCAACGATTGCCACCATACGAAATGACCTCAACAGTCTTTGTGATTCGTCTTATGCAGACAGGCTTGGTTTTGCGAAGGCATACAGTCATCATACCTTGCACAGTTTCTCGGCATGACACAGGCTTTCTGCAGACCATCATGACATCGCTGACTCAATATCACACCCCGATCACCTTAACTATATACACACTGCAGTCGACTGTATCAACTCTTGGCATATATATCTAACTATCAGAGCGGAGGCGGTTGCCAAAACGCTTTCAGAACATTTGACTGATAGTTATGGAACCCCATCCGCAATCGTCACCGATGGAGGCACTCATTTCTAGCCCACTCTTTCACACAGCTCCACGAAGTCGGCCGGTTCTCACAATGAAATGACCATTTAACATCCTTGGGCCAATAGATCGGTCGAACGCTTCCATCTGAAAGGGAAAGTGTTGCTAACCGCCCGGTTCGACTTGAGATGGGACCAGTACCTTCCGCTGATCTTGCAAGAAATTCGTTTCAACGTTTTGAAAAATACCACTTGTGCCATCTTTGAATTAGTTTACAGTACCAGCCTACATCCTCGGGAAAAAGCAATTCAACCCAAACACATTTAGACCTGAGTGCGAATCACATTTCGTGTTTACACCAACCATTTTTGATCTGCTGTTTGCATCAACTCGTCAGCACCAGCATCGAGAACAAGATTCCAAGTAGATAATCACTTATAAACTTGTCTTCGTGTGCCACGATGATGCCAATAAACCATTAAAGCTACAAAGTTTTGGCCCGTCTAAGGTGGTTTACTTTGACGGAAATATTTTCATGATCGAAGGGCTCTGAGAAAACTAGTCAGTATCTACTGATCGGCCGATACCAGCTTACATAGGACAGGACGTTATCCTACCGGCATCTATGCTGGTCGCTGCATAAGCGTTTCATATTTATTCGCTGTCTGTTATCCATCATGCTTATAAACAGCGCATAACACAAATAGAACGGTCTGCACGCCTGGTGGAATATATGACAGATTATTATGTGCGATTTAGTTTCCAGGCGCATGGTTTACCGTTATACACCGTCCTCTCCTCATGGATTTTATCTATGAGCGTTCTGGTGAGGGTATAATGTAGCGTGTACAAGAAGCAGCCATCTTGCAGGATTTGGACTCAACTGTGTTTGTGAAACAATAACAATGATGGTATAATTCTGAACGCAGCTGTGAGAAACGTGCTCAGGTGAGAGTAATCATCGTACACACTGTAACGCGGTACGCACAAATGCACACCTTACACATAAGTGATATCAACCCTAAAGCTATTTGAGAGGTTATGCGTCTATTGTGACCTTGCTGGTTACAACTAGAAAAAATACAGGATTTTACGTGCGTGCTTCTCCTCTCCTTGCTTATTCAGCGAACTATTGCAAGATAGCGTAATTACACGGTGTGATAGTTTAGCTTCGCTTTTTTTGTCGACCTGTCGACGACCAACATTTTGTTTTTATTCTGGCCCGTGTGAAACCGTTTATTTCACGTCGTTCGACTATCTTCCCTAGTGCTGCCTTTTGTTCATACGTGGTGATGGTTTTGATCTAGCGGATTCCAACTCATCTCTGAATCGTTCAGTGAGCATTATGTTTCGCTTGTACATGCATGCTTGCACTAAGTTTCTATTTTTGTGGTTTTTTAGTGTTTCACTCCCTTCACCGTGTGATATTCGGTCAATTAGAGCACTATACTTTCAGCCGAACAACTACTGTCTACTATCCCCAGACAATCCTGGATGAGAAGAATCTCGGCATGTTAGTTTCTCGTACCCCTCCAAGCTCATTCACCGTTGCAGCGGATGCACAGAATTGTACTGTCTTGACACTGTTCAAAAGGCTTTTTAGCCAGTACAACCCTTATTGCACCAAACAACTGTACGAAAGTTCATTCCGTCAGTACTTTCAAAATTGGGCTAATCTGACCAGGTTTCATCAGGAAGGACAGAATGCTTTCTAAAACGGTGAGGCGATGTGTTACCAAGGTCGTTCAGGTTCTCCAAGCTAAATCATGTGAACATGCGCCGCCAACTTTGGAAGCACAAATATCAGAGTTTCGTCGGCTTAGAGGTGGCCTCATTGTTGCCTTTCCGATCCCCACAGTAACCTGCAATCTACGAGATTTATAGGGCATTGTACATATTTTCATATTGCGCTTTATTTTTATATA
>LUCH01006628.1:0-11108 GCA_013368495.1 Paragonimus heterotremus
CTCCCTGCGCAATCTTGTCACACTGCAGTCTGGGAAGTGCGCTTACGGAATGCGGTAGTCTCAGTGTTGAGGTTCTTGGTACCAATCCGACCGTCATGAAATATGTGGATGTTTTTACCTTGCTTACGCCCTGTCGGAAGTGTCAGAACATGCTGAGCGATATGACTGATAGTGTTGATTTGTGTGAAATGTGCTCCACATCTCTAAAGCATCGCTTCAAGAATGTGGCTTCCCCACTCCTACATTTTCTACTGCAGACCGTCTTTTTGGGACTATGGACCGTTCCACATACTTGGAGGATACAATCCTATCGGTCTGTATCATTGCTAATATGATATCCACGAGAATGGAAACAAGTTGTTTTCGCCCAGCTACACCGTCCATGACACCCAAGAGATGACAAGTAATTTTGAAGAACGATATTTAATGCATGTGCATTCTGTGGTTCGCAAGCGTCTTACGTTAGCGGCGAAGATATCGTCAGGCTTACTGCGTTTGATCACCGTTGTCCACGCCAATTGATTCACATAAATTGAAGTAATAGCATGAGCAATGCGACAATCCACCAACGCCTGTTTTTGAAGATTGAATACACGAACATTCGGTCAATTAGCACAACGGCACAATGTACCATAGTTCAGTCAAATATCCCATACATCAGCCGAGCGTTTACAGCACCCGGATATTAGTTATTGCGACCACCAACGGTTTGATGAAGCCATTGGATAGCCACACAACAAGTAGGACACGAAGTAAGAAAACATTGACTACCTCCTTTAAACAAAGTGGATAGGTGTCACCTGTTCGATTGCGGATCTTGTGATCACTAAATTCGCTGGTTAGAGACGCTATCCGAGGTAGTAACGTGCCGCAGTCATTGGCTCATTTCCATCCATACCGTTCCCGATTCTTCAATTCGGCGTTATTTCATCTCGTTTTTCTTCTCTTTTGGTGCCTTTCCTCTTCCATATCTCATCACCGTTCAGGCGAATGACGACCCAGATAACGGTACCATCCGGTCAAGCTCATGGCTGTTATGAACGAATGGTTTATGTACCTTGGTACTGATTGATTCACTTTAGGTATAGGACTTCAAGTTGGCTCCTCCTCTGCTTGGTCTCCGAGCTGTTACCTTCTCTGGTGGTTTTCTGGTATTCGGTTGTCAGTGTCACTGATGACGAGACGAAACCCATGTCACATGTTTCACTCTCTGTTCGACCACGTTTATTTGACGTGAATCCGATTAGGAATAAATCTGGACATCTGATGTCCCACGGGAGTCAGCCTAATTAAAGGGCAGTCATGGAATAACAGGTGTTACGCAGCTGTTCATAAATACAGCATCAACTTAGACATTGGGTCGAGGATTTCATCGATTCGGCCAAGACCAAAAAAAATAATTCAGCTGTATGCGATGGTCGTTCGAACAGTCGGTAGATTTACTCTCGAAGTTAATGTCTTGGCAGAATACCATGTCCGAATCGGTGGTCATATAGTCAAACAGCCATTTCTATTGACGCACGTCAGACTATGGTGCGAGCGGATGTTCTCGATCATGCTGGGGCCGTGATTGATTTGAAACGTGATAAACACGTGACAAAGTATGGTGTGGTTCCACTAGTGAGAAGACGCAAACCGCAACCTGAACAAATTGAAACGAATGCACCCACATCGATAGCAACCTGTGACAACCGGTTTTATGACGTAATCCACATATTCCGAGAATTGTTCATTACGGATCAGGACCCGTACGGCTAATGGGACTGGACTGTACATACAATTCCCATCGAGCCAAAACGGTTTCAGTCATTCGGTCCCAGCAGAATTCCACTACACCTGCAGCCTGAATTTGAACGACGAGTGAAAGATATGGTGAAAGAAGAAGTCATCGAGGAGGTGGATAGCCCCTTCATTTCTCTCATCTTGTTGGCGAGAAAGCCAGATGGGAAGTTTCCATTATGTGTCGACTTCAGTTGGACCAATGGGATTACAGTTAATCAAGTCGTAGCCGAACCAACTGTGTCCATAGAGACGATACCGTCATCTACGGCACCAACAAGGCATGCATGCTTCGGCCGTGTGGCAGAAGTTTGAACAAACTGACCTATGCGTCAGTAATCCGAAACAGCAGCTGGCGAAACAGATAATGGTATCACTCGGTCAAAAGGTCAGTCAAGGAGAGGTCAAACCACTGCCTGAAAAAATGGACAATCAAAGCTAGTCCGGTGCCAACATTGAGGAGGTCGTTGCAACAGTTTCTTGGTCGCGTTGGGTTCTACAGCCGCTTCATCAAAAACTTCAATGACCTCGCAGACCCATTGTGCGAAATTCTGAAGAAAGTTTGCCAATTTTGCCGGTCAGAAAGAACCAATCAAGTGTTTGTGAAAATCTAGCAATTGATGAGTCTATCATGATGATGATGAACTGACCCTGAAATTACCAACTACTGGACAAAGCTTCGTTGTCGCAACGGATTCGAGTGAAGTAGGTGTCAGAGCCTAACTGAAGCAGGAAGGTAGTGTGAAATTTGTCAGTTGGGCACTAACTACTGCCGGACGAAACTATTCAACGACAGAAGAGTTTTTGGCAATAGTGAGGGTCTTGGAAAAATGGAGGTCATAGTTACTTGGCCGACGTTTCCATGTGGTGATTGACTACAAACCCTTGAAATGGGTTAACTCAACGAATGGACCTCAAGGAAAGCTGGTTCGTTGGAAGTTACGAATGTAAGAGTACGATTTCACAAATCGCCTTATAGCTGGAAAAGATAACTGTGTTCCTGATTTGCTTTCACGAATGCAACACATGGATGAGGTTCACAAGGATGTGATCGGAGTTGATAATACTGAACTGGGGAACGATCCCGGGAAGTCACAAGCAGCACAGAGGATGAATACAGCGATCCGGGAGGTGATTGACCAGTTTCTATTAAGAGAACAACCACCAGAAGATGAGGGAAATTCAGAAGTAAAAGCTTTCAGAATGCACTTGTCAGACTTGCGATTGAATAGTACCGAAATTTTAATGCGTCAACAACGGGAGGGAATGATCATGCCGGTTATACTGGTGCAGTAGAGAACGACATTTGTGGAGGAGTGTCGTCAGCAGGTTCATACGGGTTGTAATCGAACTTATGAAATTGTTGAAGAAGAGAGTTTACTGGCCGGGAATGCAGGATGATGTTTACAATTATATGCGAACGTGCCAGCAATGACAGTTGCTGAAGGGAACTAATCACTCAAATCAATGTCGCACCCAACTAACCACGGTCAGTGAAACTAAGGAGTTATGGTCGGTGAACGTGATGGGCTCTGTTCCAGTAACCACTCCGGGAAACCAGTACCTCGTAGTCATGACGGAACAGTTCACAAGATGGATCGAACCAGCCGCATCGTAGTAAGTCACGGAATACCGCGAAGCTGATCAAAGCCCCTGCCTCGAAAGTGAGGAGTTTCAGAACTGTTTGGAACGCTCGGGAATCGAAAAATTTTCACAACGCCATACTACTCTCAATCAAACGGGTTGACAGAAAAGAGCAATTGCACAGTGGTAGAGCGGTTGGCAGTGGAAGGAGGAAGCTGGATGAAAACGATGGTAATGTTCTGTTAGCCCACCGCTCTCCGCCACCAGGAACGAAGAAGTCGTCGTTCAAACTAATGAATAGACTCATACTGCGCCTGTCTGTCGATCAAGGATTTGGTTGATGGGGAGACCGATGGATGAGCATGCGTGAATTAGCAGAAGCTCGGAAATTGGCCAACCAAAACTTGACAAAAGCACAAGTTTCCAAGGAGCAGTCAACTGCAAGATTATCGGGTCGAGGTGCTGTTTGAATTTTGTTCGGAGGTTAAATACAGAGTGCGAGGGTGCAACGAGACCCGGATCTAGGACATTTCTGGCAAGGTGCAGGGGACCGTATGTAGTAATGGAACGTCGCAGCCCACAGTATTTAATTGAAATTGAGAGAAATGGACATCGAGTTCACGGATGCCAGCTTTTTAAATGATATGACACTCAGATCAGAAGAGAACGCACACTAAAGTTATCAACATCACCGAGGTTGTTACGCAGATCGTTGAGAGGACGGAGAGAGCCGGAACGACCTTTGTTGCAGCTGGAACAATGTTTGTGAAGGATGAGTGTAGTGAGAACGTGTTGCCGCACTGCACTACTCACACTAATACTCAGTAGTCAGGCAGGATCATGTATTTCGGTACTGAAGTAACGGGAGAGGGGGAACAACGAGGACACATTGGAGGGTACTTTGGCATGAGATGGTTTTCTTTCTGTGCTTGAACTGGACATTGAAAACCGCAGGAGCCGTGACGTTCTTGGGTAGATGTTATATGTAGGTTAGTGTGTTTGTTTGTTGTAGTGTCGAGTCGTATTCATTGTGTTGATTTTACGAATAACCAATCCTTACGCCCTCCTTGTTCTTGACTCACAACACTACGGTTTTCGTTGCGGCTTGAGCACATGCTCTGGCACATTTATGTCTTAAGACCATCAACTGTACGATATAAACCCTAAAATGATTTCAAAAAAAAATAGCTTACCAGTTCGAGGAGTTGTTCGGTTTAGCATTTATTCCTATTTTGGCGGTAAAATGCGAAAGTCAGTTTAGATGATAGCGGACATAATCTACCAATAGATTGTATGGTGTATGGTATTTTTTAGACTTCCGCCACACTTGTGATTGGTAAGGCCCAGCTATCCTGAATGCACGCTACGCCAAAAATGCTCATATAACTGGACTTATTCTTATATGTGTGACATTTTCCAGTGAACCTGAATAAGAGGGTTTATCAGTTTGTAGTAAGGCAAGACAGAATTCGGCATCTACTGGCGGTGACAGTAATCCTACTCAAAGAGATGGATAAACGAATACTATGTCATAGTGACATACATTGTTTAGAAAATGAGACACCGCAACCAGAGCTACAAACACAAACCTAGAAGATCAGTAGGCTAAATTGGATCAGTTTGTAAGTCATCTTTCCTATGAACGGGACCCTTACGTTCGTGATCGTTCTGACGTATTTTTGAATTGTGAGTGTTATTGCTGAGTTCCTCTTTCTAAACTAAAAACTGGAAATATTATCCAGTGTACATGAGTATTTGGTTTGAACGCCCCGTTGGGCTTGTCTTTATCTTCAGCGCTATAGCTTATCCTTGGGGTACGTGCCATAAATGTCCTAGTGGCAACTTGTTGGATAGCAGACTACTGAGGTCTGGCAAATGGAAGTTTTCGAAGTGACAAATGATTTTCCAAATTATTCCGTCATAATGTACATTTGGATACTAGTAACAAGATAGTGATCCGTAGACACGAACTGCATACTTACCACGCTTTGGGAAGAAACTAATATTATACAAAGTAGTTGGGTTTCAGGATCAATCTTAACCAATCAATATGCAACCAAAGAGCACCGACCAACTAGCATTACAACTGTAACGTTTCCATATCTCCTAGAGTACAGCATAGGTCAATAGTGATATCGGTAGACTGGCTTGGAGAAGCGCTGAGTATTTCCGGCTGCTTCCTGCATCGAAACAAATGACCTTGGATCCGTCTGTGTCCGCATTTTATGTTGGTGAGTTTCGTTGAATGGATCACCCAATGCGAGATTGAACGTGATCTGAATTTTAACGCACAATACGATCGTCAGCTAAATGCAGACCTGACCGATTGACAGTCGAGGTACTGACTGTCACAGAATGCCAGCATGCCTCGTAATGTAACGTAGTGTAACCCTGTTCGAAACCTTTTCTTCCCGTCTTCTGGTTATATACACATTTTTTCCTGGTTCTATTTTATGTCAAAACAAGTGGACTGGGGAGACGTACATATATCTGTTGTACTCACCGTTTGTCAAAAATCAGCTTTGTCACGGATTTCTCTGTTGACCCAGTCTGAGTTATCCGATAGGCAGCTAAAACCCCGTCCAATTTTGTTTGCATTATTCCTGATTACTGTCTATAAAACTCTGTTCGACAGTTTGAACTACATGTTTAGCAAAACCGTCCGACTTGGGTGATACGGCGCAGATTTCACGTGCTCTACACCGTCTTTCGCAGTAATTGTTGAAACTTCTTGGTAATGCACGGAGCCCCGTTGTCGGTACAAATTGTTCCGGCTAATTCGAAAGTAAGGCACATTCTGGTGATCATAGGCTCCATATCGGTGTTGGGACTCGAATGATTGCACCCTAAACTAACTGGTCACCGTTCGGTCAGCCAAACCATCATGGTACTTGCATCACCATACCTCTAATGCATTCATCCGTACACGCTCCCTAATTATCTTGTTGAATTTGTCAGGTACGCTTTCTGGACAATTACCTTCTCACTGCGTCGTACGCAGTATACAACGTGTCCCGAAGTTGATAACCTTTTGTCCCACGTTTCAATAATATGAACTATAAATCCGGCTGTTTATTGTGTCGAGTCTCTACACAGCGCCTAACATGACGCACCCTCACGGTCACCAGTTCCAACTTTGTCAGCATCGTTAACGTCAGTATCAACAATACATTACCTTCTTCTCTACCTGGCGTGGCTCACTGCCACGAATACTGCCACAACAACTACTCAGGTTTTGTCACATGCTTCTATGTGAAGCATCAAAAGGAACGACTATTCAATACTGCCCAGCATACCGAACAACATATCCTGCCTCAACGCCGACTCACACGAAGGACTTTCAACTTCTTCATTTGTATGTCTTCATTCAGCGAGCGAATTACAAGTCAAGGACTATTCTCATACCAATCCACCCGTCCATCATGCTTAGCAAGATTCCACTGTTTCATTTAGTGATTTGCAACAGTCAAAACTATTTCTATTGCACCCTCTGGATTCTGCTAAGTTCTAACATTTTGTTATACGGCTGTGTTACTCATGTTTATTCAGTACAGTGATGTCTGTTTGCCATATATATTCATTTAATTGGCGTTATTCGCCTTCTGAGTGTAAGTAACGTTTACGGTAGTGTCGGCTTTGTTTGGAATAGGCCTCAATCCATTCACAGTAAGTACCGATTGGAAAAAAGATCAGTTTTTCGATCGAACAGAAACAATCCGTGTGTATTCTTTGTCATTGTCTCTTTGGTCAAATTCACGAATGTACGGGTCTCGGTAAGTTAATCCACTGATATTTTTAACGTTCAGGAAGATCTTACCGTCCTGACAACCTTCACTCTTGTCACCCTCGAGGAAGTATCATACAATCCTTCAGTCTCATACAACCCTTCGGCAACTTGTACGACAGAATTGTTCAAAAGTCCTAGGGAATACCACGGTCATGTATGTTTTGTTCGTCCTTTCGCATCACTAGTGGTTTCAAATGATCAGTGCCTTCCGGAGTCCATCGGTCAACTGTCGATAGCACAGGGTCTTTATCGGTTAACTGTCATCTCTGGTCGCTTCGACTAGGCGTTGTGGCCAGATGCTTCATGAGGTTAACCAATTCTGGTAGTTGGTTAGTCGCTGTTTTTGACCTAGTAAGAGGACGATTCAATGCGTCAGTCGTTGTTTTACTGATCCGTGTGACATAAGGACGTTTGTAACTGTGGACACATCTTTGAATTCTGACTGATCACACGATCGATTCAGTTCTCCACTTCTATTAGTGCCATAAACAGTTTGTGGTCCCGACGGAGTTCAGAATATATCCCTCAGAAGTATCGTTGAAAACGTTTAATGTCGAAAATCAAATTTAACACCTCCTCTGGCTGAGAATAATTTCTATCTGCTGGTCGCAAAACTTGGGAATCAGAAACGATTGGTTTGCATCAATCCCAACTGACGACGCATCATAGTGAAGTATGCAGTGGAACTTTTAACCGTGATAGCTTGAGTTCCCACTAAAAAATAACGATATTTCGATAATAGTCAGTGAAAAGGTCATTTCAAATGATTTTGATCTTCATTGTTGAGATCGATGTACAGGATTAATGCGGTGGCGCTCGTCTGGACCTTTTCCTGTCCAGTGCAGCTGTGCTGTTCTCCGTCCGGATCCAAGCGAGTCATGCATGCCTGTGTGTCGACCGCGCCGAATCACGTTCAGTTGAAGCGTTCCAATTGGCTGAGTGTGCAGATAGTGACTGCGTGCGCGCATGTGTTCGGGTGTGGAAGAGGGCTTTCCGGCCCGTGAATGTCTGGACATTCATGTGCAGTTGGGAGAGTGAGCGTCACTTAGACTAGACGACTTGTCACGTGATGGGACGCGTGAGTGGGCGAGACGAGGGCTACTAGCACTACTGGTTTGTGTAGATTACAATAGACGAGAAATGAAAAAGTTGTGTCTTTTTGAAAGTTATAGACACCTTTTGCCTTAACTAACAATTTTACTGTTGACTACCAAGCATATAGAAGATTGCCGGGGTCAATAATTCTGTGTACTGAAATATAATTATGTGAGTAGAGCTTGTAGTATTTCAGTTTCATTTGAGGTTAGACACCGCTAAGATTGACTTAGGTTAGCTTTTAGTCACCACAGATGAGTACAGGGGCATTCTGTATCTTTTCCAATATAAAATTTATCGATGTCCGTTTTAAATGTCCAAAGGAGTTTAGCTGGGTCTCAACGTCGGACAGATTCGTACGATTTATGTACACATGGTAGACTAAAAAACACAAATTGATTTGCTCTTACTGAGTGAGGTGAAGCGGTCATGCTAGGTGCAGAGAGCAAACAAAGTTAACTTGCCTAGACTCATTTACCTGGGACATCTTAAAATGACATCGATACATCTCAAAATGGAAAGGGTGTGGTTGATAACAAGAGCAATCAAGTACTCAATTCGCAATATTGCACAAAAAACCATACCTTCCTTTTGTAGCCGATGTAGCTGCTCATATGCTTTTGCCAACAGATAATACGATGAAATGCTTACTTCGAAAAAAAACGAGCTGATTATTTGGAACCAGCTTTATGTCGTTCATCAGGTGCACGATAAACAACGCGCCCAATTTTCAAGAGCACGATATACCAAGACGAAGGTTGCTAGTAAAACCACACGATACTTTATTGGTTATAATGAACAATGCATAACTACGTACATACCAACCTGTTCTGAATTCTGGTTAGACAACGACAATGCAAAATGGGGTACAAACCGAGGAAGTAAAACGTCAACAGTCATCCCATGGAAGGGACGTGCAAGCGAGCACTGAATAAAAAATTCACAACAGTGACGACAACCAATAGTAGGAGTTTGGGGCAGGTGTCACGCACGCAGAATTAAGAATGCCTGGAATGTCCGGACAGTGTTGGGGGCAGGCAAGAAAACGTCACAAAAGGTTAATCGGTTGAGAGTACGTTCTTGTCCATCAGCGAAAGAAGCCTGGATTACCTGCATTTTCGCATCACACTTCCTTCAGACTACAAAGGAATTGCGATTTCCTGATAAATAACAACGTATTCGCGTAGAATAACCTACAAGACGGGTTGCACGGTTGCGATGAAACATTTAATTTAAATAGCTGTCCCACAAGGTTTAGTGGAAAAACTACGAGACAACAAGACGATCCATTATCTAGACAGTGACGACATAAGATCGTATAATAAACTCACAAGAACGAAGGCATCAGCGATGTTATCTCCTGCGTACAGTTGAGTGCAAATTAGAACGTTCACCCTGTGGTCATGTATGGTGATCGTTTCACCCTATACATTGAGATTCACGGTGGTTTAATTTTGAATTGGTTTTTCAATAAACGGTGTTACCATATCTTTCAGTTTTGGATAAAACGACTGAACACGTAATAAAAAGGGAAGAGGCAATAACTGGTGACTTCGGGTGCTAGATACTTAACCTACGCGAATAATGAAAATTTCAATGAAAGAAATGAAACCGGTTTTGTGGCAGTAACATGCATAACTCGATGCGGCTCAAATGAAATTAATCGAAACTTCGACTGGCAATTTACTCATGATGTCAGCAAATTCAAATATCGAATCGGGTTCAACGGTGGACGCCATCGCGAACAGCATCAATGAACTTGCCCGGAGTGACTCTAGAATCTTGGCTCATCTGATAGGAAGATGTCTTCCGAGTGGAATCGATTGACATGGAGGATGCAGGAAAGTTACGATTACCTCATCAAAAACTCAGCACAACAGAACACAGATATACTGATTTCATCCTGCCAAAGAGGCTTCGTGATCTCACGTTTGAAGAAACACTGATGACATTGACAAGTATTTCTGCTGAACAGTCATCCTTGTTAAGCACCCGATATCAGTGCGAGAGGTTGGTGAAAAATTAACAGGATTTTGTAACTCAAGCAAGTGCGATGAACTGAAAATGTGACAAGTTTAAGTTTGCAGTTTACAACCAACCGGAGATGCTGACATTCGCACCGGAAAATTGAACAAAACTGGCGAAGATTCTGACATGATATTGTAATCTGTGATAGCAAAGTGTCAACACTTGATCAGTCCGAAAAAAGACACAGTCGTGATTGGACATTTGGGGTTACCTACAGTCCACATCGACCATTCAATCGAGGAACCGAAAAATATGGTACGAAACCTTTATCGATGCTCTCAATCCTATGTTAGCAATACAGTGATTGGCATTATGTGTGGTTCTGTCTATTCAAGTATCACAAATGCATAAAATGAAACCGACCCGAGCTCAAAGAGATGTGTTGTCGCTTTACTTTGTCAATCAGAAGTTTGCCATCGCTTTGAATGAATCAGCGAAAGAAATCGCGGAAACAGGGTGCAAATCTGAATTCCATTTTGGCCACCATTTACCTCAACTTCGCTACCCGCCGTAAGTACATGTCTGTGAACATTAACGGCGATCGAGTATGCTTCTGCCCAACACTGATTCTGACGACACACTGATTTCGTCACAAACGTGCAAGAACATTGGCCCTCCGGTATACAAGACATCAGGACATTCAATTCAAAATGCATCCAGAGGAAAATCGACATTTATTAGGGTGTTCAACTGTGATATTGACTGCTGCGATGTTCAGCTCTTTGGTACGGTCTACCTTACCGACCATCCGAAATTAAATCGTCTGGGCTTGGACTTGGTTGAGCGTCTGAAACTTGTAGACAGGCTGCTCATCCAATTATGTACAATTGTGAAA
>LUCH01006628.1:11837-27803 GCA_013368495.1 Paragonimus heterotremus
CCTAATAGGACTCGTGTCCATTCTTTATACATCTGGCCTACTCCGGGTTTCGTGAGCCGTCAGATTATGAAGCAGGTGAGCAACTCGAGTGCGATGGAGATTAGGATGATACCTCCTACGATTGCCACATAAAATTCAGAACTCCCCTTTGTAAACGCGACTAACTGTCGATAGCCACGAATGAGAAAGTTCTTCGTCAGCTTTACAAATCGTCTCAAAGATTTTCGTCAATTGTGATGCTACCACCTGTCCACCATATTTGAAGAGAACAAGTGAACCAGCAGCCATTTAACACACCGACAGCATGTACTCCAAAGGCATTTCAGCTTCCGATAGAGGACTATGTGAAACCGAATAGTTGACCACTCCGATATGGTCATTTATGCGACCCGTTTGAAGTCGGCGGATGCGTTCCTCAAAATGCTCAGATTCTCGACTGAGTTGATACGAATGACCGGTGACAAGTGAACCACCTTTTCAATTGTCTCACTAACACCAACCCTATGTTCAACACAACCAAGGTTCTCAGGAAACAATACTCTACTATTCCCAGACAGAAAGGACGCGCCCAACTTCTTCTGGTCATTCGACTAACCAATGCTAGCGATCTTTCCACAAGCCTTGAATCAGTTTGTGTTAGCGTTCCCGATGACTGTTATCATGTCTAGGGCAAGGAGGAATGTTTAGTTGGCTCTCCGATTTGATGAAAACCAAAGTATGTAGCAACATTACAGCTCCTTCCCGCCATTGAGCATACCTTTTCATAGCTGTTGCAGTTTTCCCCAACTATTTGTTGAGTTCTCCCACCCGATAAGAGCTGGGTGATTTGTTCGTCCGTGCCAACTGATGAGTTCTTGTCATCCCCTTCTCTCGAAAGCCATTCAGATATTTGGCATTCACGAGCGCGCAGTTTTCGCGCAAATAACAGAACGAAATTGGCACGTACATCAACGTGATCCCAGACCCGGTGGTCGCTTCAAAACGCATGACTGCGTTGGTGGAGTGATGCCACCGTGACTAATTGTTGTTTGATCGATTTGCATCCGTGACTGAGATTGAAACGTCGGTCTCCATGTGACACAATTATAGTATAGTATATAGTAGTACAGAGATCGTGAGATTAGGATATCTGCAGCAGTGTTTTGCCGTTATCAACGCTTTGTGCTCAGTTATCGGAAATATACGATCTACTCACCTCCATTTTGCACTAAGACGACCAAATTGGACACTGAAATCCGACCGCTAGTTCAATAATGCCTGACTAATTGATCTGGTTCAGACAGTCGATGAGAGGGTCACAGAATGCATTCTTTGTGATTACTGGAATACCACGCACTGGAACTAACATCTATATAGTGAACACGCAACACTGCTTATTAGGGCCAACAGACTCGCACCGAGGCACCAACTCTGAGAACAAACAAATGACTGCTCAACAGCGTAAGTGCTGCTCTGCTTTGTAACTCAGTGTGATTCCCACCCCATCTTGCCCATGAGATTCACTTCCAGCATCCTCATAGACATTGAAGGAGAATTGTATGGAGCGGTAGTCATTCTGAGGTTAATTCAAGTGAATAGCGGTGCTGGAATCATAGATTGGCGTCTCACAAATGTAGTACATATCAGGGTCCAGACCTGGAGTGGTACCAGCCGGAACAACTGCCTGATTTACGTGTCAGTGAACATGGGCATGAAAAGCGTCAATGTATATCAGTTAGATTGATTTTATTTCTCGAATACGCAGGAAAAATGGAACTGGAAGGCATAGCGTAACGGAAAATTAGAAATGACCAACTAATATCACAGTGATCTATGCCGTGGGAGGGTTCGCCCTGAGGGACTTCATCCGTTGAGTGACTTGCGGGGATCTCATCCGACGCGGATAAATCAGCAACTCGACTCATTGGTCGACCGAGGTAGTCATTGTTTGAGGGCACCTGTCCTAATCCGCTTGTGTTCTAATTAGAAACCAGCATAGCCACAATTATAAAAACAGTCATGCCGCATGTTTACATGACCGTGCCTCTATGTACACATTCCCACGCAGTCATTAATATAGGATATAACCCTATGGATGTAAATGGCTTGCCTCTGATCTGTACGCTTATGTTTTTCTAACAGATCTCCATCTGGTAGAGCAAAAATCACAGTCGTTGTGGTCAGTGAAAATGATGAAAAACGGCCCTCTAGTGTGTGACGAAAATAGTACACTTCCCTATACACAGCCAAAAGTTTACGACCGTAAGTACCGTATCGCGTTTCAGTATCGCTGAGGCGTTGACAGAAGAATGCAGTTGGTTGCCATGCCTCTAAAATTATTAGCTGCGGTAATGGCCTATGACTGTGTCTGGTGCATCTACAGTGATAGTAATCGGTGCATCCGGCTGTTTATGGTGCAACATGACTGTCTAGGCAAGTGCTCCCATTATGATAGTGAAAGCCATAGTGGCTTCGAGGATTGAGTGCGATGTACGTTTATTGCCCCAAAGTAAATCACTCAGAGGTCGCATAAGCTTGGCGCCGTTGAGGATAAATAGGCGAAGGTGATTCACCAGACCAGTAAAGCGGTGGGGCTTGGGAACCGCGTCGGGAAGCGGGCACATTCAAGCAACCTCGACATTAGAATCGGGCGTTTTAATCCCTTCTGCTGAGATGCTGTGAGGCCCAGAAAATTCAACGAATCTTGATCGAGTTCGGACTTAGCTCCGTTGACAGTAAGACCGCATGACGCCAAACGTTGAATCAACGTCCACAGGTGGATGATATGCTCTTCCGGAGAAGAGCTAGCCACGAGAATGTCACCTACGTATGTATAAACGAAGTCTAATCCACGAGTGATTTCATTGATCAGATGTTGGAACGCCTGTACAGCATTACGAAGACCGAAAGGCATGAGCAAAAATTTGAGTGGACTAAATAAAGTGGTAATACCTGTTGTGGGTATATCCTCCTGTACTACCGGTATGCGATAATAGGCCCGGACGAGGTCGATTTTGCTAAAGATTGTTTTGCCTGCAAGACTGGTAGTTAGATCGTGGATGTGTGGCACAGGGTACCTTTCTGGAGTAGTGGCACTGTCCAATCCACGATAGTCTCCACAGGGGCGCCAGTCGCCTTCCATCTTCTTTGACACCATGTGCAGAGGAGATGCCCATGAGCTATCGAAAGAGCAGATTATACCCATATCCAGCATGTGTAGAAATTCGGCACGGACAATGCGCGATTTGTCTGGCGCCAGTCTTCGTGGTTGCTGAAAAACTGGTGGGCCTTTCGTTGTGATGTGAGGCATCACGTTCATAACGACGGCAGGTGGCTCGTTCGACGGACGGGTCAATTGTGTGGATTCAAGCAGCACTGCTCGGTATCTATCAGCATCGCTTGATTAAGCAGGCAGCGGGCTGCCGACAGACGTCAAGAAAATGGTTCCTACGGTAGATATTCCCGTTGGAGGATCTAGGAACCTGTGATGACCTACGTCGACAACCAAGCCAAAATGCTTCAGGAAGTCCATGCCTATGATTGCATCCGGTGCGTCCGTAATAATGAGAAACCAACGGAAAGCACGACGCAGACACACATCCAGCGTAAGGGAACGTGTGCCAGAAGCGTGTATTTGGGTTCCGTTGGCTGTCTGAAGCTTGAAGGGTGTCGAACGAGGCGTATACTCCTTTCTAGGCGATATGACGTTGACCTGAGCGCCGATGTCTACTGGAAAACGCAACCTAGAATTTCTATCAGGTATTACAAAATAGGCGACTAGGTGTAAGGGTGCCAGCAACAGTTGTCGCCATCACTTACTGACACACGTTTCCCGAGGCAGTTTATATGGTGCACGGTTTAATGCATTTCCGTGCCTTGGTCCCGAATCTGTGATGATACCAGCAGTATCCAATTCTTGAACGCGGACTAGAGCGGCTACGTCCTCTGGAAACGGGGCGAGATCGAGAAGCTTTGAGAGTTTGAATTTCTAGACAGTCCTCTTACGTGTGGTGCTAAATCGGCGGTTATGCTTCCTGTATGTGCCTCTACCTGGTACACTTTGTTGGGGAGGTGCTCCATAAATGAGTCGGCGTATCTTACTAATTCACCCAAGAAACTCGACAATATGAATAGGGAAATAATTGTCTGCACTAAGTCGGGCAATCTCTCCATCCAAGTTTGGCGCTTGAGATTGTCATCGATCCTGGTTTTGCTCCACCTGTCTCAACTGGCGAAGCAACTTAGATGGAGCAAAATCTCCTACCTACAGATCACTGAAGACCTGCTTAAGCCGTTTTTCTTCTGATACCACTACACGCTCTAAGAGTGTGCTGTTCTATGTTCCATAAGTGTTGGTCTCAGGTGGTTTAACCACTAACTCCCTGACGTAGGCGCGAGTGACATTGACAAAGCTGTAGCCAAGTATGTGGAGTTGGCAGTTTGGCTAATGATGCGCGTCAACTGGAGTTACACTTCAAGCTGTCCTAGCCAGTATTCTGGGTCATCCGAGACATAATCAAGGACAGAAAAACCCATGGTGTTTGCACTCGTATCTACTTCGTCGAGCTCCGACTTGGGGACTGACATATTTGACTGCATTATTAAAATGTACACAGGGGATTTTTAACAAACATAAGTATTTAAAAAAAAAAAGTGGAACTAAAGCATGAAATTTATTGCTATGTATTAATCTATACGAATACACAAATAAGGAGGGAAACTGAACCTGAAGTTTGTATCAGATTAAAATAAATACCAGAAAGCAGTGAACATAATTTATGGAACGGACTCACCGATATCGTGATGCTAGTTCCTAGGTTCGTACGCCCAGCTTCCCAAACCTTATGTTGACGCGAAACAGCAATCCTATTGCTTTACTCACTATTCACAAGCGGACTTCAGCGCAATAGATAAAGGCACTAGGGCGTCGGGAGTGAGAGAACCTTATGCACAACCGCACGACAGCCGCTGGAGAGGATGAATGTCAACGGAACTCCAGCCGATCGTTGGAATTGAAACACACATCAGACTGGTTGAGCGGTGTTCGCAACGGCAATAGCCAAAACAGTGCTATCCCCGTGAATGTGGTCTACAGTAGTGACGATGCCGTGGATTCATTATATAGCCACAAGTAAAACGGCGGTACATACGTCAACACACTAATTCTGATGATAGTGGTTTGTAGAAAATTGACATCCACAAGGTAATGTGAACAAGTACAGTGATACTAGTACGACAACTCTCGCACCGCAGGGAGTTTATGATTTTGGGGACGTCGAAGGTGATCTCGCAACAAAATAAATGCACTTAAACTCGTGCAGTTATCCAATTCCATCACACTCACTTACACAGGTGACTGCAAACTTCAACTGGCTCTTATACACTAATTTCGGACTGTTCTAGTGAACTCTTCCGTAAAATCCTGATTGATTTTAATCTATCACCTCTCCATTATTTGCATAGGTTTTACTGACAACAAACAAAAACACTCCACTGCATACGGTACTGGGCCCAGACCGTCACGGTTACCACAGCCGCCAATGCTCAGTTCCTTTACTTACCAACGTTTCTTCTTCTATTTCTCTTGTGGCTATTTCATTGTCAAAATCTACGCTCTGACCCCACTGCTAAATAGCAGTGGTGTGATTAGAACAGCACGATTGCACGTTCTCATTACACTGATTATGTCAAGACGTTGTCAGCTGTTGTTACTAACATTCACAATGAATGTTCATACACGATGTGTACGTCAACCCGACGTTTTTTTTTTTGGGGGGGGGAATAAATCTGAATACTGTTCTGCTGAAATATCAGAGCCCCTTCATTGTTCAAAATGTATCAAGATGACCGTATCTACCCAATGTGTTAGCAGCGGAAGAGTGACCCAAATACAGCGCACTTCGGTGTACAACACACAGCACCAATAAGAGATCGATCACATCTCCATCCAACCGCAAGGGTTTCGATTGTAAAAATGTCGAATGAGATCCTGTACGTGTGCGCCAAGTCTGCAGTTGAATTCACCCACTGATAACACTGTTACAACAGACACCGCCAAGTTGTTCCAAAGTGCAAAACCTGAGACGCCAAAATGTGTTTCTTGCAAGTTAAACGGGTCATTTTAAGGTGAATGCGAACGACAAGTATTTTGAACTTCTAGGTATACACGTATATACACATATACGTGTATATCACGATAACTGGCAAGCGTATAGATAAGAGAAGGAAGATTACCATAGAGAAATAGACACATTAAATCGGTAGGCACAGAGGTTCACAACACGATCATCGCTGACTTATATTCTTCGTCATATCAGACGATATTGTTGACATAAATTGTTCAGTGTCTTTTGACTCAAACCACGAAACAGAAAACATTCTGCTGAAACAAACTTCAATGCAAGTGGCTCTACGCCTGAACTCAGGTCATACGTCGACCACCAGGTTACCGCCTACGGGTTAGTTCATTAGGCGCAAACGGATTGGTAAGCAGTTATTGAGTACTCATAAGATGCAGCCAAGCCGAGGAAGCCTGTGAGACGAGATCATTATGTTCAAATACTGACAGGATCTGTCCGTCCAGAAGACACATCGGTGAACTTCCTAATTATTAATACGGTGTTTCCACCACACATCGCTAATGCTTCGGATTTTCATATGCTCAGAAAATGATACCCTCCGAATATCATCCACACGAATGAACTGGGTTTCGCAGTCATACAGTAAGATTGTGCGTACCATGGTTCAGATCCCTGTAAATGCATGGAGTAACTGTTGTGTTTTTTTTTCACGGGCTGCCCTCTCGACAGCAAAGAACTCCATAACGTAGTTAACTTACATGTCACATCGCCTGATTTTCACATGTGCCCACTCTACCGGAGACAACAAGTACAATCTAGTTTTTATAGAATGTCAAAAGTTACGAAGAGAGGGAATGACATACAAAAAAGGGCCACGGAAATTACTCTTAGTATTGAATGTAGCAGGTACGAGATTTGTTTATTAGCAGAACGAAGTTACGGTAACTACCTGCACACAAAGTATTCGCTATGGACCAAGAGAGCTCAGGATTGTACAAGAAAATAAAAGGCGACGATTAAGCAGACTGTGATGGATGAGGGTGGACAGATACAGGAGGTGGACTTTGAAAATTCTTCGAACCAACCTTAAACAGCAGGCCGTGATCACATACAATGAAATTGACCCGAAGAATGTTCGGGTAGTTGAGCCTTACAAGGAGGTTTCACTGTAAAATCCACAGAAACCAAGATGGCAAAGTAGGCTTTAAGCAAGGCTGATTGTCACGGTCTTTCGGGAGCATGACAACTGGTGCTGAATTTACCTAATATATATGCATCGGTGGCTGGATGGGTTGAACAGTCAAAGGAATATTCATTATTATGTGCTCCTCTCTCAAAAAAACCTAACTCTTGAACTAGTTTAGCTTATCGCTTATACCAGTAGTCATTCCCTCATACCTCCGTTCAACCGACATCGATAACGAATGCACAGAAGGAACCCACTTGTTGGAACTAGTCCGACAAAAGAGTAGAGACAAAAAATGTTTCTGACCCACTGGTTAGGTATGCACGGACATACGCACAAACAGTTTGTTCGTTCGGTTTGGCTCGACGATGTCCACAAACGGCAGTAGCTATCAAGAGAACATGGGGCGCTATTAGCTTTTATCATCGTTCAAAACAATCTTGAAATGAGCTGTCACTGGAAACAGACATCGAGGATTAACATACGCCCGGAGGCAGATTATTCATGAACATTGAGGATGAGGTACCCTTGAAGCACTGAGATATGACGTGTCTAAAATAGTTGTAGTACGGAATAGTTATAAGCAACCCAGTTGCTACCAAACTACCTTCATAATGAAGAATGTATCTGGCCCCGAAATGCCTTCCTATTACGGACACCGTTGTTACAAAATAGCTCATTATGATGAGCAAGTTGAAGGTCCCCGTGCTAAGCTGCGTTCCACAACGGGCTACGGATAGCCGAACCGAATGGAAATGAGTTGAAGTCAACTGCGATTCCCTCTCAAAGTAATCTCCGGATAAAGAACGCATTAGACTAACAATTATTAGGGCGATTCAATGAGCCGATTCTGAGAATTCACTCAGTGAGTGATTTTACGTACGGTTTTACACCGCTTCAAACTTCGGAATATTTCAGCATTCGAATTCGTGGGACTAAAAGCAAACAATGAACTACCTGGAGCCCAATGTTAGCCTCAACGTAGATGTGGATACAATTACGGTTTACGCCCAGCCACAGTGGTTTAATAGACGGCAAAATGTATACCAACTGGCTAGACCATATGAAACAGTGTGGCGCAAATCACATTGTTTTTCAGCTGTGTGAATCGCGAACGGCTTTCCTAATCGGCAGTTGGTGGATCAACACCAACAGGACGATAAGAACATTCATAGTTGTTAGCATGTGGGGCGTTATGATTAATAAACCAGAAATTACAACGTGCTGTGATCTGCAAACGGCTGTCATGAAAGATTGGTTTACCATAATTATCCCAATGGAATAGCAGTGAAACAGAAAAGCGTCCGCTTTGGACATTAGAATTGCTATCGTCGACGAGGTGGACAACGGTGACTGCTAAGATCATGCTGACAACCCTAATCGTTCTCCTGTCTAGGTTGAGTTGTCCTGGCGTCGTGTTTAACATGTTATTAATAAATGGATTGGAAGTAACACAACCTCACGAATAACGTGTAGTACGTAACGTTTCAATCACCTCGAACGACATTCAACGTTCACATCCTAAAACCGAAAGACCTACAAGCCGACCATGAACGAACGTCAGACACGTCGTATGTCTTTTGATGCAGTACATATACTGGAATCCTGGTCAGTAGTCAACATGTGGAACTAACAGCACCTTCACTGTCTACCCGATACTGGTTATACACTGCGGGTAACTCCACGGCCACCGAATCCCGTCGGGTTGGAGCAGATACAGTCTTCAGTACAACGGCCACAGCCGCATTGATAGATTGGATTCCCGTTAACAGTAGGCTTTGTGCTGCCCACTCGATAGGTTCTATTAAGATCAGTTCTAGAAGTTAAAATCTTCAGAAATATTTTCATTGCTCCAACTGAGTGTAATGACGTCAATGTCAAGGACGCCTTTTAATCGGATCTGACAGCCATCCTCTGGCCGATACATGGTTCTGATATAGTTTATTTGACCGGATATGTGAACGCCCAGGTCGATCGTCTTTGTGAGATTGGGTCTCGTTTAAGTAGCAAGTTTAGGATAGCGCGCGACGGTTACAGCAGTGCGCGTAGCACGCTTTTATCTAGCATCGATTTTAGGCCTCGTGCATGTTACTGTTATACTCGGCGCCCCTTTGTCCGAATCAGACTTAGTCTCAGATAGACCACACAGCTGTAGGTTATGAGGGCCGGAGCCACATTCAAGACTGTCACTCTTAATGGAACACATACGTGGATTCAGATCACGCGTTGATATGCTGTCATTTTGCGTTTCTTGCCGGGCAACAACGCCACTGACATCAGCGGCTGGTTGTTGAGAAATTGGTTAGGCCGCCGGTTAAGCATAAGTACCAGACTAGCCCAGAATGTGGGCTCGACAGTTATCACCCCGAACCCAAATCTCATAGGCAATTCATGAAAAAAGCATTGTAGCATGCACCCAGGTGGTTCTTGATTTGACCAAACATTGGATCTCAGATAAATCCATGGATATGTTAGAAGTCAAGCAAAACATTGTTCCTGGCAGTTCATACAAGTTCAGAAGGGATATTCGTAGGAATCTGAAACGTTGCCTGATTACCGGCCGTGAAGTTTGGCTAGTGGAGAAAATTAAGAAAATAAAAATCACTTTTGCATCAGGGAACACTGGCAAACCGCTCAAGTTTACTTGTGCTACTGGTCCAAGGTGACCGTCTAACAGCGAAGCAAATGGCACACCCATCCACAGTAAATCCATAGGGTTAGAACGCTGGGCGGAACACTGACAATCAGCGTAGCTGGCCTCCTATCTATGCTGTGTTGCTGCCATAAAATTGCGATATAGCACCCTAGTCGGTAGATTTAAGACAACCCATTAAAACTGAAGTAGGGAATTGCATTTCAGCTCTAAAACGTGATAGGATTGCTGGTCCGGATGATCTCATGCTGGCACTTTCGAAGGTGAGGAGGCGTTATCAGAGCCTTTGACTCAGTTGTTTCAACCTATGTAAACGATGAGAAACATCTCGCATTAATGGGACTACTCAATACCAATTCTTATAATCAAGAAGAGGGCCAGAGACTAGCAGAATCACTAAATGGAATAGCTTACTGTGGTTGCGATTCCCATAATACTTGCTCGAATCAATGCAGCTCAGAAGACAGATATTAGGGTGGAACATACAGGGTATCGTCCATCCGGAGGATGCATTTATCAAATTTCGAACAACTGCCATTTTCCTCGCCTGTAAACATGCGATTGTCCAGAACCATCTAGCTTTTCAGAACGGTCTAATCGTCAAGGCGTATCGAACAATTGTGTAAACAAAATATTGAAGCTTTGGTTCAACGCTTCATATCAGGTTAAAGTTTGCGGCTAATTGACCGAGAGATTCAACACCATGAGCGGCGTACCTCAACGCTGTTCACTTTCACCATTTTTATTTAAGTTTGTTGTGGATGGAAACATTGAGAGAAAACACTAATGCGTAGCCCCTACTTAGTGGAAAACCGACTTATCGTGAAAATGCTGACGACAAGGTGTCGGTATTTGACAACTTTCAAACTGCACACAATGCTAGACGTTATTTCGCACTCTGTCAATATTCCGGGATGTGTTTCGCAGCCTCAAAGTACAAAGCGCTTCCACAAAACTGCTGTGGTTATGTAGAGTTGATGATCGGTAACGAAGCTATGGGAGAATGTTGACCGATTTGTTTACCTAAGAAATCGTATCAGCTGCGGCAGATGAACAGGGAGTGGAATGGAAGTTCGTATACACGAGGATAGGGCAGTATCCTTTAACCTGGGACATCCCTGATGACAGGAAGGTATCTTTCTGCGACTTAAGGGTCGCGTAAATAAGCCGATTGTGAGGGCTGTAAAGCGTGACCAATTAGGAGAGAGGAGGTGAACTGTCTTCAAAGGTTCGTCTATCAATATCTGCAACCATAGAACGAACGTTCTTAACAAAGCCACTGACTTCTGTACGTCAGATTCTTTCTTTTTCTGGAGCCCTTACGGTGACCGAAGACTTGAGATGAGATGACGGCTAATTAAGCCTAGTATCGTGATTGTCGCTAGTTGACCGAGTTGTCAATGAAGTAATTGTACTTAATAAAGCGCAACAACAAAATCACTTCGTGCTGAAAAGATATTTGTTTCTCTGACTCCCACTCGGAAGAGACAAGGCGATTGAACACGTGAACCGACGTTTACGGCAGTCACCAAAACAAACTTTCTTTCTTGCATTGATAAGGAAGTGATACACTTCTAGAATTATGCCCAGCATTAGTCTTGAAAACAGGCTACCTGTCCCATGATCAATCAACGCTTGTGTTCCCTCACTTATTGCCGTTATACAGCAGAATATATCGGCCGAATGACTATACCCTTTTCGATATAGCCTTCGCGTGTATCGATGTCAATTAACGATGTTCCTGGTAGCTGGGTCAGGGCGAAAAAAAGTTTGTTCACTTGCTGCATCTGACAGGACCACGTTCTCTCATTCTGAAAGAGTCAACCAAATCCTGTATGTCAGCATACCCATGGGCACATTAGACGTGCGATTCAGTTCACTGTTGAAATCCAGCTAGCACTTTTGGGACATCTGAAATTGACATCGAAACATATGAAAGTTATATCGAGACACCTGAAAGGGTATAGACGCCCGTCCGAACCGAGCAGCGCATCACCTAGCCCGAATCAAAACAAATGTTACCAAATAGACTGGTGCATCCGTGAGCAACCAACGAGTAGACATGTCGAGTGTTTCAGGTGGTATATAATCAATCGACCCAAGACGGTCGGACAGCGGATTTTCGGGGCAACCGAATCAATCACAATTTGACTATGTAACCCAATGGCTTGTCCACAAACCTTGCAACTCCTTTGACACCGAGTAGTTATCACCCTTCGCTCCCCCACATACACACAGACAAATGAACTCGGCCAACGGTGTAAACCTATCTTTTGTCCAGAAAAGAGTGATGACATTTTTGTGTACCGATTGGTGTGACTGAGTTTGACAAAGTTAGCTTCTAAAACTCTGATTGACTAATGACCTACAGGAAGTCTGCAATTAACCATTTGCACCTACCAAATGTCGCACCTTTCAAACCCCCCCGTTTCGCCTGCACTAATTCTATCGTATGCATTCATCTACACTCTGCCGGTGTAGCAGCTTAAGAGAGCATAATGAAACGTTCTCACTTCCCCTCTTGATACGTGTACGAATTCACTATACGGCAAGCGCCGTAATAAGTGCACCTGGCCGATGACTGTACAGCGGGCGTAAGCCAAACTCACCCAATTAGATGGTTTATCGTTGACATCATCCCACACACGACAATCTGTTATTTTTGATATACTGAAATACTGCCCACCTCGATCAAGCAACTATTCAAAATTGGACACAGAACTATTGCCACGAAAGCGCTCACACCATGCGATAGTGTAACGGAAAACCACAGCTGGGTGCAAACTCAGAATGAACTGCTCAATTGAGCGCTCACAAATCCTGACCTGCACTCAATGAAATACACGGGTCGATTCTCAAACATGGGAAGTATCAACGCATACTCCCCGTGTAGTCAAGGCTAGGTCAGTTGGTGAAAAAACATTAGTCTGTCAGGAAGCGTGCTATGTTTCTACCGTAGCTAACTTTGATCAGTACGCAAATGTACCGACATGTTATCTGTTTTTTCATTCCTGGACAGAACAACATTGCCGTGAGCATCTGACAGACACAAATTCGTTGATTATATCGATTACCGAACGAAGCATAGACTAGGCCAAGTTGCCGGAATTCAATAGTTTGGGAGAAACCTGTACGGGATTTAAACGGTGGCAACCAAAGAAAATGCTCGACAACAGAGGTATCAACCATACTACTTAAATTAGGTTCCTTTTCCTGTTTGTTCATGCTTTATCAGTCGGAGTTAATGGGTAACAACTGCGTCCGGATAGACCGATCACTAATCAAAAACGAAGGTGGTTGATCGTTGGGATATGATAATTCGGCAGTGCTTTATATGAGGTCATTGGTGAAATGACTATAAAAACGCGATTAAAGTGCAAATCCTGGTGGTTACAAGAATATGCCAAATTGACAGGGCTAAACAAGAACCAAACACGAGTCTGACGCTTATTCCCGAAAGGAGCTGACAGATACGTCTACCTAAATGTGATCGACTGAGTGATATTCAATTTATATTGTTCCCAAGTGCCACAATTATATGCATACATACTGACGCCAGGACACGTGTTTGTTAACACTAGAACGAAAGGAATTTGCTACTATTCGGAAACATATTCTCCAACCAATAGCATTTTATCTCGGAGGCTACAAATATCGAGATAAAGAAAGTAGGCAGTTCGTTCATTCATTTGTTCAATTAATGAAAGCAAAATATGACGTGGTATTTAATCACCTTTATTCACCCAAACTATGACCTGTTCGACAATCGTGATTCCGACGCGTACACGAAACGCCTGTTTGCTACATTCAATCCTGGATGGCTTCTGTGAAGCTTAAATAGACAGAGATTGGTCATATAAACCACGTTCATTATGGCGGTAGATGACCAGAAATTGTTTGCTTAGTTCGAAGTGTTCATTTAAACACTCGAGGGGGTTTCGTGTTCATTGACTGCTCATATAGGTTCTAACCTATTAACCATCAGTCCTATTAAATTCGTTAATGTCGGAAATAGTGTTGCAAACCCCCGAAATAACAGGCTGGTTCGTCCTCAATATATAGCACTCGACAAAAATCGGATTCCCTTCCTCGCACTAATTAAAACGGAAAATCCCGGTCCCGAAAATAATGCGACTGTCCCCGTATTTGCTCTCAAAACACACCAAAAGACGGATACAAGAAACAGCTTTGTTCCGCTACAAAAACGTGTACAACGAGAAGAAAACTACAAAGAATTTATATGGAGCATAGCGACCCAAAATATTATCGAATCAGAAAATCGAAGGACAGTTACCGAAAACAATAGCTGAGGTCACTAATCCACCAATGGACATACCGGAATAAAGGTTGGATGAGTGAAAAAAGCTCCGAACAGTTCCACTCATTCTGAATGGATGAAATCGTTTTCTCCATGAAGGGGGGGTTGGGACGAAAAAAACGGACTCCCTAACAAATGATGAGATTCTTTGTCATGTCAACCCGCCTCGTTTGTCTCCTTCTGGTAGTTGATTTTCGCTGGGTTATCGGTGGAGATGTTTTAAAATGCTTAACTTTGCAGGGGTTGGTGACACGCGCTCCACTGGCCCAAACGATACAGATGTTATCGATCGCTAGTTTCATCATCTTGATGCTTGCTCGGGCGTTCCAGTTATGAAGGTGTGCGTGTATCAGCGTACTCATTATCTCGTTCCGTCATGCTGGCCAATCTACTAGGCAGAATCACAGATCGAGGTCGTTCGTTCACTTACACCCGGGGTGTAATAAGTTGGTAAGATTCGCTCAACTGACATAAATGAACTCACACAGGCCCGGTGTGGATCTTGGATGGGTGCATAATTCTAATGAATTGTGGCTCTGTGAACAGATTGTGCTTGCCTCACTATGTGTAGAATGCTTTAATGTGTAAGCTTAACAGTGAGATAAACAGAAGTCAATCGCAGGAGACGTCAGCAGATAGATCAGTGAAGTTTAAACCAACGAATCATGGCGATCCAATGCGCAAAAACAGTGTAGGGTCGACTAAACACCAACGTCAAATTTGGTTCTTGTGATCCATTACAACAGTCGATGAAAACTCCTATAAACTGACATGAACTGAGCGTCAAGTCGTATACGGACTGTCCTTGAGAAAGGTTAACACGGCTGGATAGCAAAATTGCGAAACATCTTATGTGGATTAGAATTTTGATAGATCTTTACACTCACTAGAAAGTGCGACAGAATTTGATGTGCAGACCTGGTATGTCGACCTTTTCGATTAGGCCAAACCCTCACCCGAAATCTCGTGAAGTGTATATGACTCCACTCCTTATTATCAGGTCATACGCTATTCACGCGAATTTGCACTGTATCAGGACGGTTAAAGTGTTATTAAGCGACGGCTGTAGGTTGATTTCATCGTAAAACACGCAGTCGAAGTTTGTCGATGACTAATTTTGATAGCGGCTAAACCATTTTTCGTGAATGTCGAGGTGAGACTGAAAACGTTTATCACCACAGTACCAGGGATAGTGTCAATCGTAACAGATGAGGAATCAAAATATATAATCTAAGTTTTCAGATTCTTCTACGAAGGTCTGTATGTCAGGGGCGATGAGAGAACGTACTCAGTTTTATTTTCACACACTCGCTGGAAACTTCCAGTCAAGTGGCCACACTAAACAGTAGTTTGCTTTTCGTGATTGTACAGTTTGCGAACAATGGCTAACACAACGTTCCAATAATAGTACACGATCGGTTACTGGTTATTTCGTTACGAGCATATCTGAAGCCATCAGAATGAAAATATGGACATAAAATGATTGACTGTTCGGGGAACGAAAAAAGTACTGTTGTGACCGGAAAAGACGCTTGACCAGAGAATTAGTTTATTGAGCAAACTCCTGCATAGTTCATGTCAAAAAGCAAACCACAAACACGTACACTCATCTGCACGTCAGACATACACTCACATACATCGGAAGGCAGTACGTTCCCATTCTCCTTGGCGCAACTTCTGCCATAATCCGTATACGCTATTCCGCCAGTCTATTATTGTCCATCGTCTTCCTGGCGTTCGGAGGTTGCCC
>LUCH01006629.1:0-12991 GCA_013368495.1 Paragonimus heterotremus
TGCTGTCTATGATGATGATGATGATGATGATGAATAACTTCCCAGTGATGTCTTCCCCCATCCCCCTTAATGACATTTGTCTTACTTGCTTAGCTGTCTGCTATTTCTTCAACATTGGAAACAATATTATTCACAAAGTGGTTGTGATATGCGGTAGATGACAGACCAAAATCTGGTTATTCACCTCGTGTTTGACTTACTGCATATGAAACTCCAGCCGTTGCTGGTTTGAAGATTGCTATGATCCAGTTCACGCGCAATGTCGAAGACTGCGTGTTTCAATTGATTTAAAGAAACCGGTAATCTCTTGGGACGCGTTTAAGAAAAACTGTTTGTAAACTGTCTTGTTAACAGTTCAAACAGCCCATCGCCGTTGGTTAACTAGTTTACGGTTATTTTGCGTTCCATTACCTCTCGTTTATCGATGTCCGCACACATCTTCAAGGTTTTCAGAAGTTGAATCCTGTTGACTCTATGACCGGCAACTAAATATCTTGAGGAGTATCTAACCCAACTGAAATCGCTTTTTGGGCCCGTTCCAAAGATACAAACAGAAGTTTTGTCACATTAAGTGATCTGTTTGCGTTTGTGAGGATATTTCCGGTTTTAATGAAAGTGTTAATTTCAACGGGCAAGTCTTAGTTAGTTGAAGGCCCTCATTTTCTTTGACTTTTCGACCAGACACCACTTTAATATAACTGACTTGGTGAGAAGCCTGAGCCTCATTGCAATCATCCCAGCTTGATTGACACAATTTGTTAGTGTCCCACATGAACAGATTGATGACTAGGTAGACCTGAGGGCTTTATTCATTTATTCGAAGTTTGTTGGCTCAGACTATCAATACGGTTAGCTGTAACATCTGTCTGCTGAGACCATGTGTGGGCTTAATTACATTATCCCAGTGCTCTCGAGTTTGCGATGATGCATACGTGTGTACCTGAATGCATTAAACTCCGACTTTGACTACATATTCCAGGTTAGAAGGTAACGGAATGTGTGCGTGGTTTTACAAACAACGTGGATTATTGTCTACGTGATCGAAACCACTATGGATGGTAACTGCAAATATCAAATGCAAGTGACGTCCTGGAAACTAATAGGTTGAAGGTGGTCGCTTTTGGTTGAGTCCTCCAAATGAGTAGTAGGTCATTGCAAAATTTCAAGGAACCAAGCTGGGGCAGCCCCTTTACGAATGCGACCCTCTTTGGGAGACCACTGTATTTGTCACCTTCTGCCATGTCCGTTGATAAGTATGTTTTTTTTTTACATATTCAACAACTCATGTGAGTTGCTAGCTATGAATATTTGGTTCTACTTAACCGTTTTTAGATGGCTAGTATGCTTATATCCCTAACTTCTCTAATTTACTTAACCTTGTGAATTACTCTTCATTCATATTTTAGACAATGGCAAGCAACACTAGATTGGTTAGCAGTCGTGGCTGTTTTGCTTTGACGCCCATCGTCGGCAGTGTGGGAGCCCATGATGATCCCCAGTTGCTCTTTGTTGAAGATAATGAGTGCTCAACATTTTCCGTATCTCCACCACATTCTGCTGTTCATTCGACTACTTCCATACCTGGAGTACAGGAAACGTTTCAGAAAATCTCCCCTCGCGCACATCCATCACCTACTCTGGCTACAGCTCTTAACCGATGTTGTGGCCCCGGTCATGTTGGCTATAGTGCGATGGATTTCACTACTCCCACAAATACCGGAAGTTCTCAAACCACTCCCGGGTCTCTATATTCGGACTCGTTGCATCCGCTGGACAGTCATCACACTCTCGACAGCTCCTTCGAGACATCCTCCTCTTCGGCCATTGATCTCAGTGATTTTCCGTCCACCTTGATGAACAGTACTCTCAGTGAATTTAATTCGTTCAGCTGTGATCCTGCTAGTTCATGCAATTCTAGTCCTTCTGATGCGCGGTATATTGGACACAACTCGTCCTTAAGAGATGAAACCAGCCTGCCCTTATGCAGTCCTTGCTGTCTGCCGATGGATGAGGATGAAGACACAGACATTGTACCCAATGAACTCGTCCAGTTTGTCAGCGAGTCTACACTACGCATTCAAGGTGAATTAGCCGATGGTGCCTCTGTCGTTGATGGCAGCTCTGACATAATAGACGACATGGATCATGAGGCACGTTTGGCATCTCTTTGTTTGCCGATACTCCAGCCACCCTCGTTGATTTCTTCGCATGTTTCCGATAGTAGTATGCGACCACCATCTCTTTCGCCTGAACCGGCCGTAGATAACTCAAGTGATTTCCCAGATACTACCGTTTTCTCTAAAGCATACTTCCGTGAAGTACCTGAAGTTCATGGTTCGTACTCGAATTCGCTACAACATGTCCTTCCTATTTCGGACAATCTAGATTGTGTTTCCATACCAAACGACGACGACGACGACGACCCGATTTGTTTAGAAAGTTTGGATTTAATTGCTTCCAGCGCCTCACTAAGCTCTCAAGTTACATCATCTCATTGTGGAGGCGTATCTCAGACGGGTACTGCTGAGAACCATGTAGTGCCAATTGTTAACAATCGTCAGATATCTAAGATGGACGCTTATGAATCAATAACTTCTAACACTTACACATTCCCTTACGTTACTCAAAACTCGGGTCCAACACCTCATATGATCGCGCTCTCTACCGTAACATCACCATCCACTACGTCTTATTCTTCTGTGTCTATTGGCGGAAATTTCAGACACCCTGATGTCGCCGAGGAAGGAAATGAAGTCATTGAAAAACCACCTTTAGGTTTACCATCTAACGCGCCCTACGGACAGTTCTCAACAGCATCAGCCGTTAGTGAATCCCACGTGAACCCGCTCTCTGGGAACCATGCTCTACTGTGCCTCCCACACGTGCTTCGTGGATCTTCTGTTTCCGGCTTCCCCTCTGCGCATCAGAATGGGATTGTTCGCGTAAGCTTCTCCTATTCTATCTACCATATATCTATACATTTATGTTGTTCATTCCTTTCTATTGAAGTGTACGCTCATCGTACACTCTGATGAAAATAAACGGTGGCTTCTAACGCTCAGCCTACACAAATTAAACATGTGCAAAATATGTTGGGTTCGCTGAATTTCGGCAGTTTTAAAACAATTGAAGCGTGCTTTTCAAAATAGTAGAAATTTCAGGAAAACCGAGGAACGTCTCCTTGATTTGTGAATGTTTGTGAAATGTTACACATACATCTCGATTTTCTTCGGTTTACTTTTAAGGCCTAATATTGATGTACTTTCGGTTCCGATCGCCAACCTTAAGTCAACTATTGTTCTGCTCTGTGAGCTGCAGTTTTGTGATTAACACCTTTCTCATGCATTGTCGACTTTTGAGCTTAACTTCAACTTCAGGTAAGTAACTGCTGTCGAGAACCTGATTAAAGGATCCTAACTGTATGATCAGGCGACATGTGTTAGTGGTACTATCACAGCAGTTTATATCAACACAGGTTTGCTCTTGTGTGAATTGGCTGTCTGAAGCAAATATCACTAAGACCGAAAAGATAAAACTATGGCACACAGAAAAACATGGTAGACGCAGAAATTGAAGAAGAGAAGGAAGAACGCTTAAATTGCCTTTAGTGCAGTCGGACTTTCTGCCAGTGCAAAGCATTAGGGGTTGAAAACCTTGATGAACGTAGTTCGATAGCAATGTTCAACGCACTGCATCAGACAACGCGAAAGAAGACGATCGCTGCATGATAGTTTTACCAGCCGATTGAGGATGAAGTCAAACAGAAAAACCATTGTTTTCTGATTAGTTTCCATCTCAATGTGTTATGACGGTCTTGGTTCTGTTTTACATTAAGGTTCAAAATGTTCTTCAGTTTGACGTGTACTTCATCAAACACCTTCACAGATTAACTATAGTGCACTCATGTCTAAACTGTTACCCATGTCCCCATGTATGTGATGGTATTACTTTATGTGGTTGACAGCTTCGTCTTTATAAATATGATTCGAACTATATTGCTCTGGGTGTGTGTAGCTTTGAACTGAGATCTTGAAAGTTTGAGAATCTCAGAGTTTTAACACGGACAATAGTGTATCGCATCCCCGATTCAGTCTGTTACACTTCTGTAGATACGCACCGACAGAACAATTACAGAGTTCTGTGTATGTTTCAGTAACTGGTATTTATTTGATCCTCGATGGATACCGATCGTACATCTAATCATTTCTTACTGTATCCCACTTGATTCAATGTATATCATGTATTGACCAATTAAAACGAGGATTTTTGCAATCCAGTTAAGTTTGCTTGGGATTGGATAGTGTATTCGTTTTCGTCTATTACTACCGAGTTTCTCCACCTTTGATGCACACTACTATACAGACATGTACCTGCATTTCTCTGATATGTTACACAATGTTTTCATTCGATTGGGTGGATTTTAAAGATGTGGGATTATTGTCAAATGATCGAGTGTAGTCATTATTAAGAAGCAGTTGGAACACTAGTTTCAGGATGCACTTTAACTATACCATCGTTTTGGCAGGGAGACATCGGAGACAAATGTCGCTCTAGTAAATTCTTTTGGTATCATTTATGACATGATAAAAAGGAGCGAAGATATCCTTCTTAGTTGCAGTTTATGCATGGGTTGAACCGCGTCGATTTGCATCGTTGAAGTTTTCCTGACAACATTGAGTCGTTCATCTTACGCTGCCCACCGAATTATTCTATTCGGTTTCCTGAAAGGAAGTTGCAGTCCACTAATCTACCTTCCACGTTCCAATCAGTTGTCAAACTTTTGGCTTTGGTTTATCACTGCTAAGAACAATGCGAATGTATCGGGTCGAGCGAACTTGTAAAGGCCATACCCAGAGTAGTGCTATAAATAATGGTTGAACAAACGAACGATATTCAACAAAATCATCTAGACAATAGTTGCTAAAGCTGTCATAACAGGACCACATCGCTTTGTTCACTTGGATGGAGTGTAAATCACTTACTGTGCACTCGCCTTATCTGTGGATGTTGACAAACCGTGTATAGTTCTTAGTTCGTTGGTTCTCAGATTGACTAATAGACTGATGAATAGGAATTGAATCACTACTGAACACGTGTCATGTATTTGACTTGGCAATTTATTGAGGGCTTCCCAACGATAGTGTGTTTGCTGTCCCACTCCACTCTACCATCATTTTCGTTTCTCATTAGTTGGTCATCACCTGTCTACCAAATTTCTGTGTGCTGCTTAACATTGGTTAATCACTGCTTCAGAAACGATTTCTACGTTACCTTCGTGATTATCACCGTTGTTTGTTTTTTGTTCTTGTTCTCTATAGTGTTTTGCTACTGCGAATGAGACTTCAACTCATGTCTGTGTTTCGAAAAAAGCGTCGCTTACTGATAACCTTAACAAGGTGAACTTACAACACTCTCAGACCAATCTGATCAATTCACAAGATAAAGAGTGCGGTGAAGCGGTATTAATTTATCCACGCGAAAATTCGAACAAAACTACCCCTACAGCGTCGTTGGTGTTTGAAAGCGCTATATCGACTGCAGTATCTCGTTTAATCAACAATCAAGGCTTGCCTCAAATGCCCCCATCGGCGTCAACAGAAGAGACTGTCTCTTCTGCTCCGATTCAATGGAGTTCACCGATGGGATTATTGTCCACTTCTGCTAACGGATATTGCTCATCAAATGTGTTGGCTTCCGGGCTTAATCTAAGCCAATTCTCTAACGGTACAAAGAATTTCGTCTGCAAAACATCAGATATCCAAATTTTTCCACAGCTGCAGTCTAATCTGACGACAATCTCAAATTCCAATATTTCTGGTCCAACTTGTGCAACCCCAATCTCCTTGATATTGCCTGCTACATACAGGTCACCAAATCAGATTATTCTTCCAGCAACGCCTCGTACACCAAGCTCGGAGTCTCTTCAGAACAATTTAACTTTACAACTCTTGAATTCCTTACCAGCTCTCCGACCAGGCACATCTATTCTACTCAATGTAAAAAATAACGCAGTCAGTGGACGTACAGAGTCAGGGCAGGGGACTACTATCACCGGCGCACTAACGGACACTGTTGGCTCCATTAAACCAAGCAATGCATTGTTTATTCTTCCTGGTGTTGGACCCGTTGTATCCTCTAGGTCAACTGTTTCCGGTTTATCAGGAGCTTCACCGTTTCCATCTCAGCAGCATCTAGGTATCTTGTCTTCCACATGGTCAACACCATTGGTAGTTGTAACCACGACTTCTAACTCTTACTCCAATTCTCTCAGTTTATCCAATTGCTCCCCTTCTATGCATTTGAACAGTACCACCATGACTTCCAATTCTCAAATTCCCTTTCCGCTGACCGCTGCACACTTTTTACTTCTGCGTACTACCCCTAAAACAAACGTAAAATTGGAGTCGCCGGGTCGAATTGCAACGTTTGATTCTGGCTGCAATGCTACAACACTAGGAGTGTCGCCGCTGCCGAATCCTAATGTTTCACAGAAATCTGCATCGTCGGATTCAGCTAATCTTCTTTTCATTCCTTCTCTCCCCCCTCTTAGTACATCGGACACATCTCTTACGTTCTCTGTCCCTACTTCGGCGGACTTACAACTACCGTCTGGGATTCCCAGCGAAGTTACAGCCAACAACCAATCGTTCATTACTTACAGTCAAAATACAGGTCATTACAATGGTGCAGGAGTCATTCCTGGCCTTTCTGGTGTAAATTTCGGCCTGGATCCTTCATGTTCAACTTTATTGGCCAGTAGTGTATCTCCTGCCCTCCATCGGCCAATACCCGTTGCTAGCGTCAACCAGACTGCATTCCCCTTCCCTCTTGCACTTTTGCCAGGCATCAATTCACAAACAATCATGTTACCTGCTACATGGTCTGCGTCTACTGCAAATTTTCTTTCTTCATCCATGCAACATACTGTCAAACAGGCAATTTTATCACCGGTATCGACTTTAGCTGCTTCGATCCCTTATTCCGTATCTACCTCTACCTCAAGTGCAGCGGAATCCACGACTTCGACGAACACTCCCAACCCAGCCCCATTACTGTATCCTGTTTATTCTATGTCTAGCTGCACTAGTACAATTTCTTCAATTGCGTTGACAGCAGGTGCTGATCACGGCGAAGCAGAAAGGCCAATGAATTCTGAAATACTCTGTAAAAAACCTATAGTGCTACCATCTGCGGATAAGTTACTGTCAACACGACCCTCAGTGATACTGTCAACAGTAAATTCTCTATCTCCTACATCAACTAAGTCGTCCGATCCCTGTTGTCTTACATCATGCTTACCCAATTCCGCCAGTTCCTCGTCAACCTCGGCTCAGACGAGTGAATCTATCTCTGAAACGCCAACCGCTGTGACGATTGCTTTATCTGGTTCGGTCCGCCGACGTCATCAATGTCCCTACTGTCCGAAGTCTTGTGAGCGTAAAGACAATCTGCAGGCTCATATTCGGACTCACACAGGTGAACGGCCGTATCCTTGTCGTTTCTGCCCTAAAGCTTTTCCACAAAAAGACCATCTACGTGCGCACATACGTACGCATACTGGCGAGAAACCGTATCGATGTCCTCAATGCTTAAAGGCATTTGCCCAACTTGGAAATCTGCATCGACATGTGAAGACACATCGACGCTGATCACGTTGGTAAGCGTCACCCTGCTATTGCAATTAACATCTGTCAGCTGTTCATATGTATACAATTATACCGACTGCTTGCCTGTACGTCAAATAAAAAAAAAATCGTCATAAGTAGTTGTGTTCACATGAGTTAGTTGGGAAGCCTCATCGCCCTTTTTTTCGCACGGGTTGTGGTGTTTTCCACATAGTGTGATTATGTGACTGACGTCCTCAACGATATTTTGGTAACTCAGTGCACTATTTTCAGTTCCAATTGGCTGTTTGTATCGTTATAAACTGAACACTTTTGACATTTAATCAGATTTTGTTCGGATAGTTTTTTCCAGCCTGCCCTTTGAAGAAAGAATTACTGGGCTGGAGTTTTGTTCTGGTTAGTCGTTGAGCAGTGCATATTCTTGGTACGATTGGGATTTGAAATGCGCTCCACGTTCTTATGATACAATTATCTTGGCCACCGCCCCACTGACCTCACGCCACATAGCGTTTACTTTGTGATAGTTGTCATTGAGTTTACTAAACTCCTGTCACTTCATACAAGCCGAGCAAATAGCTCATCATCTAAAATATTACATATCTTCAACGCGTGCAACAGTCTCTGACCACCAACTCATCGAATGTGGAATGCTGTTTGTTTATGTGGCACCCTTTCATCCAATTCCTAAAATAATTGATATCCTACTGTACTTCTCACAAAACTCTGATGGGTCACCATTCACTTTTCTGGTTTTTAGGATATTCTGTCCGAACCATAATCATAAAAGGTAATTTCTTCCGACTATGTAATGTGCGTAATCAACAAGACAGCTTCCCTGCGACTTTCACTGCTTCACGTCATTAAGTGCACTTCACAGAAAACTCGGCCAAACAACAACTGCATTCACTGAGCCTGACTAATCGTCATGTCACGTAACGTCTCCAGCCACCGACTTTGTGAGTCGCGAGGGTCTCAGACCGGCAGACGAACTCTACTTACAGTGGCCAGCCCCATGGTGAACCACTCCATTTCTCTACTTCTTACTTTCACTTATAGCTCAGTTGTTTGTTTTCAAATTGTAGGCACCTTGATTTTGAATGTTTGAATATAGTTGTGGCTATTTTTAGTAGTCAGGCCCCTTCTCTTCCTAGTGAGGGCTTGTTTTTTTTTTACGATTGTGTGATAGTCAACCGTCAATGAGAACCACTGATGTATTGCTGTATATGATAGTGATGTAATGAGCGTTCATCGAAATTACATTTAGTAAATTCAGTCGTCGGCGGCATTTTTGGTGACGTTTCGGATAATTTGACTGAATCAGCCCTTTCAATTGCCCAGGGTTGTACAATTGTAATTGATTTACATGAACGAGATTATTTTCTCCACGTAGGTTCGGACGTAATCATCATTGCGATAGATATCCGCACCTAATAGTTCGCATCATTAGGAGGGGCGATTATTCATGGATTTCTGTTAGATTCGATTTGTTCCTACAAGTCTGTTTCAGATCATCTTAAATACGTTCATCGCTCTGGCTTTCGTTTCGAATGTCGGAATACTTCCTTCTCGACATTGTCGACGCATTAGTTTTTCTCTCTCTCGGTGCCGCCTCAGGATAGTGTGGTGGTTCACTTATTAAGCACAGAATAATCGTTCGGGATTCATGCAACCTGCATTCTATTGCTAACGTCTATCCGTTTGTGGAACGTTGATTGTGCATCTCATGCAGTATATGCAAATCTGCTGAGTAGAAATGCAAATGAACAGAAGCCAATCGTCCTGATTTTAAATTTCGTGCTCAGCCCGTCTCTCTAACAAAAATGGATATTGTGATGATTTTCTATCGCAATTAAATAATGTCAGGCTTAATTTCAGCTGCCAGTAATCTGCATGTCGATTTGTTTGTTTGAGACTCAATTTTTGTTGTTAAATACGTGTCTTGGCCGCGCACATTAATTCAGTCGATCGATACCAACTTTCATTCATCTTAGTGTGCGTGCTTTATATGCGCATTCGGTATCTGTTTTTTGGTGCTATGCCCCGCCGAACGAGCGAGTAAGAGATGCAGTTTCAAAGCCAGTAAAAGGAGGTGTCCGCTTTTTTCAGTCTACTCATTTGAATTTCTGGCACAGTTCCAATAGCACTGCTTCTTCAATGAATATTCTAAGCACGTGTTCATAATCGTGCTTTTATCTGCTCGGTTTTGCTACCTGATTCAACAAAGGTGACTGTTAAGCAATACGAAACGGACGTATGTGATAGAAGTAGCGGCTGGTTAGGCTTTTCACTGCATCTTTTTGTTATAGTTTCAAAATTACTGAGATGCCTTTTGAAAGTTGGAGTTGCACAACGCTTCCACCACGTAGGTTGGGCGGCTGCTTAGCTTTACTCTTTGATAATGACGGTTGTTGATCGATTAGTGGTTTACCATGGTATAAATTTAAGTTGATTTGCTCGAATTGTCTATTTTATACGTATGTTTGAGAATTTGGTCATCTGTTTACTGAATCTTCTATCTTTACTTGTTAACCCTATATTTTTGTCTTGCGTTTATACGGTTTCCCTTTCCAGACCTACCGCTTGTCGCTTTTACTCCGAGTGAATGATGGAAGAGAAACAGCGGATCCTGACGTGTTATCGATCGTTGACTTGAAGCATTTATTTAGCATTTCACATCTTCAGTTTCGTCAAACGTAAACCTCAAGAGTAATTTCCTCACTACTTCCTCTCGTCCACCCACTTTCCTCCACATTCGTGATCATCCTCCTACACACCCTTGGTTGTGCGCATTTGTACTTCTCCTTCTGTCTCTATAGTTCCAATTCACTGTTGACAATAAAATACGAACTGTATCCTGCTGTGACTGAACGCGTATGTTCATCACATTGCTTCCCGTCTTTTCACTTACTGGTATGATAAGTGCGGCTGATTTCACTGAACTATATTTCCCCCCCCGTCCGACACTGTTTTTAGTTATCTGTTTACCATTCACTTAAAGCTTTCATTCTTATGCGTTCATTTTTACCAAATAACATTCACACTATCAGTTTATTTATTTACCTAACTTATTTACCTACTGATCGATTTATTTATCAGATAGGCTGTGATTTGTCTCTTCGTGAAGTACTACTCTTAGTCGTGTGCCCAGTTTGTGCATTTCCGGTTCTTTTCTGTGCTTACCCGTTTTGTGGACGCTGCCATATCTAAGGCAATCATATGGGTTTATTTCCTTTAGAACATCTTGTTCTGTATAACATATTGTATATACAAGCCACAAACAGACATAAGCACTCATACATTTGCTTATTCCCTACAAACTTGTACGCGAAAAGTGGTCTTGTGTAACCTACCTACTAGTCTTTTGCTCACTAACCCGTTTTCGATTAATTCTGTGGTCTATTTTTCTCTTCCTTTCTAGAACAGAACCCTTTTCTTCGCGTGCATTGCTAAACGTTTGCAATCCATCTTATTCCTCCCTGTCTCATGTGTTCACTGAACTCATGCCTACGCTATTTATTGGGGTCTATTTTTATAAACTCAGCGTGCACTTAATTGTGCAATAAATCCTGTATACTGCAATCCCTCAGTCTTTTTTTAAAACTTTCTTCTTGTAAATGATCTATGTGATGTGGTGTGTCACTTTCTGTTTTAGCCACTCATTAGATGTTTATACCATGGCTAATGAGCGTTGTACTCTCATTCTGTCCAGTTTATCCTTTGTTGATCTTGTATTATTTTTATACGCATCGCGGTCAGGCAGCTCCTCGATTTATGAAAGCCATCCTATTGGGGAATTCGGTTGCCTTCGTTGGTTTTTTGGATCGGACTTTATTCATGCTTTCCCTGCTTCTACTTCTTTTCCCCTCTCGCAACAGAATGAATGCATTTATCTCTTATTGAAAAAGTGTTGAGTTTTCTTATCTATGGTAAAACTTATTTGTAAACGAATTGTTTTGCCAGATGTAGATTTCCCTGTTAGCCCACTCATCAGGTAGTGAGATTCTCAGCTTTCTATCCCTGTGGCTAATTGCCTTCAGTGAACATGTTGCCTGTTTTTTCGGATCTTCCACGTGCTTATTTCAAATCCCCTGTTATCATTTTCTTTGTCCGTGTGTTGGTTTCATACACTAAAATGCTCATCAACATTGATGTTTTTACAAAGGAAATTGGGTTTCCACATCTGCCCACCAGCCATTACTGACGGTGGCCAATATTCCGTCGCGGTTATACCTTGCATATCTTCAGTGTAACTCGATTTCGATGTGCAGGCTCAACTGTTATCTAGTTCGCAACTAACTTATCACATTTGGAACGTACTAGAGCTAAGCAATGCAGACACGGTATTTTTTCTTGCGTAATGGGAGGTTGTTGGCTGACTAGATTTTGCAAACAAAAAGATCCACGTTGAATTGTGCTCATAGTGTGATGTGGTTCTGCACCATTCCCTTTCTAAAAATCGCAGCTGTGGCCTACGGGATTTCTGTCTTACTCATGCACAATACTTTACCTAACTAACTTCTGTTTACTAACCTTCTGCCTTTTTAGTTTGTCCACTCATGTTCACTTCTATCTGGTTCTTTGACTTGTACACTGGTCGTCTGTTTTTTTAAACGCCGCTTGTATGTGAACTGATGGTTGTCACCTTCTGATGAAAGAATCTGCTTAAGGCCGTCTACTCATTTGCGGTCTGTAACGATGTAATGCTCGTACGTTTTAATCGCGAGCTTTTCCACCCTTACCATTGTGTGTGTGTGTGTGTGTGTGTGTGTGTGTGTGTGAAGGCTCGTAAATATTCACTTTACTGCACGGAAGTGGTGTCAGGGTCAGTTAAGGTCAGGCCATCCGCATCGATCGTCGTCCGAGGCCTCCACTTGTTATACTGGCCTCTTTTATTGCATGAATTGCTCGCCCGCACACAATGGTAAGGGTGGAAAAGCTCGCGATTAAAACGTACGAGCATTACATCGTTACAGACCGCAAATGAGTAGACGGCCTTAAGCAGATTCTTTCATCAGAAGGTGACAACCATCAGTTCACATACAAGCGGCGTGCAAAAAAACAAACGACCAGTGTACAAGTCAATGAACCAGATAGAAGTGAACATGAGTGGACAATCTAAAAAGACAAAAGGTTAGTAAACAGAAGATAGCTAGGAAAAGCATTGAGCATGAGTAAGACAGAAATCCCGTAGGCCACAGCTGCGATTTTTAGAAAGGGAATGGTGCAGAACCACATCACACTATGAGCACAATTCAACGTGGATCTTTCTGTTTGCAAAATCTAGTCAGCCAACAACCTCCCATTACGCAAGAAAAAATACCGTGTCTGCATTGCTTAGCTCTAGTACGTTCCAAATGTGATAAGTT
>LUCH01006630.1:4287-16919 GCA_013368495.1 Paragonimus heterotremus
TCATATATTCAGTAGATCTAGTAGTGTGTGCTTCTTGATGGATGTGCTATTAATCCGTTATTTCTGGCTCTTCATCAAAACATTTTGTTGTCTTGACGAATCCTCAACACACCTGTCAAGTTGTTGCGGGACCAATTACAAAAAAATTATTGGGTTCACTGTTTTCCGTCACCTCGCACTGTAAGAGGTTACTGGCTCAAAGCTTGTTCAGACTGACTATGTTGTGAGTCCAAACTGTCTGTTTGCGCATAACTTGTTATTACAACTACGCCGCTTGTCAAAATCAGACGTGTACGTTTTTTTGTTCTCCTTACCTCATGGTGAATCATAGTTTACTACCTGTAATCGTGTATCTTGCGATACCCCTCATTTGACATTAGGTCACAGGTGTCCGACACATAGCACCAGCAGTTGAAATTCGATCCGTGTTCCAGACGACTCAATTACAGATAAAGATATGTCAACGACAGCAAGCAATAGAAAGATTGAATCAACACTTCAAATCTCTACTGTCGAGAACGGCGTACAAGCTCAATTCAGCAGTGCTTGTTTGAGTCATGTTACCGGATGCTGTGCTTGCGTCGTTCTTGCTGTAGTTTCTATCCGGGTCCAGCCACGTCGTGACCATCCGTTCTTTGATCACATTGAGCTGAAGCATTCAAACTGACTGAATGTGATACGATATGATGTTGTGTGTGTGTGTGAAACTCGAAAGGCTGTTATCAATGTAAGTTATTCATGGTGTAATATTGAACAAAGATCATGGAAGGATGCAGCCAGTAATCGGATCGCCTAGATGTGTGCGATCCGGACGGATGTCTAAACATTACTGAGCGACAGTTGGCTGGTTGTGAATTCAAGAAGGCAGTTTATGGGAAGCTTCGTTAGTGGTACAATTTCATCGCTCAACAGTGGTGCTGGCGGATTTTAGCGTGAACCGCCTGAAAAATCCTACCAACGATCCTTTCAGTCGACCCATTGGATCATCTGATGGGTTCCGTGTGACACAATAGGTTGGGCGGGTAACGGAGTTCAACTGTGAAAGTTCTGAGCTCCCAGCGTGGCTTAATCGTTCGTATGGTAGAGTGCTTGTCGCATCTGAACGTGCTGTTTCTGTCGGTGACTCGAATCCAACCGAAGCCCTCCTTTTTCACAAGTGGTTCCCTTACAAGTTTTCGGTTGCTCATCATCAAGCGAATATACTTATATAGGGTAGTGAGACAGAAATAACTATGTCCACTTGATCTGAATGAAGATCACAACACCCACATACTTATCGGTATGCAAAAAAGTCATCACTCATTGTTCTGGGTACAGGATAATCTTATGTGCCGTGACCGAAATCAGTTGTCTGTGTGTATGTGATATAATGAATAGTAGGAATCACTCCAGACCAGAGGAGTTGCAAGGCGTGAACAATTTGTTTCTGAGCATTGAGTTACGTGACAAAATCGCTGTCGATTCGGATGTTGCCCAAATCTGTTGCTTGATCACCTTTGGTTGATTGATGGGAACCTTGTACAGAACTCAGTGTCTTCGACACGTCTGCTTGGTAGTTGATCACAACATGGTGCGACACGACTATACTGTTTTACAACAGTACCAAGTGGAAGAATACACAAGCACTGACTGATTGTGAACAAATAACCTGTCTTTGAGATTAGTTCTGAGCATAGGTTTGGATGTGAACCAGCTTTTAATGATCAAAAAATAAAGATTTGTACCAGTAATTGCTATGAACGTCGGTTTACCTATGCAATGACCATGTTCCCACTGAACGCGAGTGAGACAAACACAGGTTTCTTTTCGATCCCAAGAAGTAGGTTTTAATTTGATGTGGACATTCTGATCGAACAACCTCTTTCCTACGGCGTATAAGTGGGAAAATGGAGTTCGACATCCAGCATGGTCTCCGAGCGGATTTTTGTGGAGCGAAATTTTGGAAAGCAGACAAAGTTCCCTTTTTGTTTAAAGTAGACAAAACCGTGGAAATTAGAATACTGACCCGTCCACATAGTTTTATAGAATATGGTCCCCTCTTAAGCACTCATTCGAGCGTCAGTACACATATAAATCAAGGCAGTAGAATGTTCCATTCATCTTGAGTACAACAACGAACTGAATGGAATTGTGTCCGGCTGAACACTTCGTGGGCAAGCTTTATATCCATACCGACTGTGCAAATACAAATATTCCTTCCAGGTTCTCTATGGACTTAAAATATGTGAATGCCGCCACATAATTGTTCACTTTCCAACTTTCCCATGAAAATATCAACCATAATAGATCCCAAGGACTAGCCCATCGCCACACCATCTACCTGTTGATAAAATTCCCCATTCAAATATCAAGCGTGCGACTCGGTGGGAGTTCTTTATGGATTTAAAGGGATATTTTTATCTGACCAGTCAGTATATTCAAAAAAGATTGAAAGTCTCTGATAATGGCATGTTTAAAAGTCTTTAGTTGCTGAGAGAAGATTTTTTGCTCGCTAGTTTTCCTTCTAAGCCCAGCTCTTTTAGATCAATGAATCCAGAAACTATTCATTCTGGAATACTCAAAGAAGCTTCCCATATATCCGTTGAGCGTCGTCCGCACCTTTTCATATCAGTTGACAGAATATTGATTACTTTCATCCCAGCTTACGAGCCGGGCACTCTTCTCTCGCGCAATATCCTCAGAGCTTGAAGCACCTTCCGAACAGTAATCTTATCGCTGTATCTTTACACGGATTCCTACCAAATAGGTCCTGCGTAACTAACATGCTGCTTTTTGTGGACAGCCTAAAGGACGATAGAGGTCAGAGTTTTATTTCAGACTCCATTCTCTTCGATTTTGCTGGAGAGATAGCTAGAACATCATATGGTCCAGTTCAAAAAAGGGAGCCAACAACACTCAAGGGGATAGTCACCATTGGATAATGTCACTTCCTACTCGTAAAACCCTACGGGTCAAAGTTGGCTCTGATACCTCGTCCCTCACATTCATTTTAATGGGTGCACCAGCAGGACAGGTCCTTCGACCATTAGCATTCTTAATATGTATTTATCACTTCCCGGAGACAGATTCCAGCCATATTCTACTCGGTGAAAATGACGTAAAAGTCTGAAACTTTCATGATCCCCTCAGGTTGTAAAGTGACTTCAATGTAGTCAAGAAATGGTCAGAGGAGTGGTGCCTCTCCGTCACCAGCGATATGTTTCTTGATATATCTCAGTGTCAAATTTGACACACAGTATATACAGACAGCTGTGTGTGTGACCTTGGTGAGTCCTTGAAGAGACCTGAGTACGTGGCCATCGTCCAGCTTGTCTTCCTCACTCCTTCTCGAGAAAACAGCTGAGAGAGTAGGCTGTATGGGACATGGCAAAACGGACTTGATGGAGCTGTCGGGATGAATTTTCGTGGATTATATGTCCGATCATCGACTGAATACGTCAAATCGATAGCATTTTCTGGCTCCAAGACACAGCTGTGTTGGGGTATGTGTAACGAATTATGAGGAAGATCGTTACGAGTCGTCGGAACGTTACATAAAAACGTCATCTCAAAATTTTTGATTATTATCCCCTGGCATATCAAGAACTCCGCGGAGATCCCATTCTTATTTTTTTTCATTTCTCTGAACAGAATTTCCTTACACTTGCAGTTCCAAGTTGGCAACGGGATTACAGTAGGAAGCCGTCTACGGTTTGACAAGTAAACATTTCTTAGACGAAATTTCTTATGCTGTATGACAGTGGCTCATTGTAGTAGTCTGTCGCCAATTGTATTTAATGCCAGAATACAGTTTAAGACGATTTTAGGTTTTTAGGCGATTAGCAGAAGTGAACGGTACGTTGCTGTTGTTTTCATGTCGTATGGCTTCATCTATGACGCTGTTTTTATGAAGAGCGAAGCTACATCGACTTTCCCATGACTGACTTTCATAAAGCTGACGCGGAGTCGTACCGACCCCGGGGGATTGAGTTGTCAGCCTCGCACTTACGTATTCGTCATTGAAGACGTTATTGACCAGAATATTTGAAAATATTCGCTTTCATCACCATTGTGCAAAAAGTGGATGCAACAAAGTTGTACGGCTTATTTACGTGCATACTGGTGCTGGTGGAAATCAGTGGGCTTCTGGACCCTCTAGTTTGCTTTATAACTTCCGTGTTTCCGCACCTATCATAGAAGCAATGTGCAAACAGAACACTTGTGTTTCACTCCTTGTCCTTCTCAACACTCTTCAGTTCGACAGGCGAACTGAAACACTTGGAATCTTGGTATACTGATCAAAACGGCCTCCAGAAGGCCTCAATCGTGTTGAACTTCGGGCTGCAGCGTAGCCAGTTCAAGGTTTTAAAGGCCAAAGTGAGATAGTTACGTTGTTGATGTACAGGTTACATATTGTTGTGCTCCCTCTAAAAAGTGCAGGTGTACATATTTTTGTGCCAATGGATTGAAACAACAAACACTAATGCTCGGTACTTTAAGCTATCACAGTTTAATTTCAATCCGAAGCTAGACTGCGGTCGCAATGATGTCATGTTTACGAAACTTGATGGATAATGACGCACGCTTAGACATATCATAACGACGGTAAGCTGAAAGAGTTTCAGAACTACTGAGCTAGATGTTTTGACAGCGAACTTGGCTTTTCCCATAATATGGGCCTAGAAATGCACAAAAAACAGTAGTTCATTTACCACTACACTATCTAGTTTGGCAAGGGCAACGCGAACTCGGGCTGTCTTTCGCCTCTCTTTTTGTGCCCGAATCTGATCCAAATTTCGTTTTTCCAAGGAATATCTGTAGAAAGACAAAAAAACACGTTGGGTTTGAATCATGTGGTAATCTCTTGATGTCAAATGCATCTAGGCAGATTCTGGCGAAGACACATATAACATGCTGACAACAGTAGATTGGAACGCATGCTTTTCACCAGCATCAACACCAAGAACAACATGGAGTTATGTGTGCATTCATCTTGTTAACTCACTACATATATATTCATGAACACGTGACTGTAGGGATACAAAGGTAACGACGATATTAATTTGCTTTAGCAACTAGTAGCGAGTTATTCTAGTTTGACACATGTGACCTGAAGTTGTCGGTGTGGGAACATGAAAAGAGTGAAGTGTATTTTGGTTTCTCATAAAGAACTACGAGCATGATTGCCCTCTTGTTTAAGGCATCTCTATTTTTACCACCGATCTGATTAGTACTTTTTCGATAAAATTACTTTAACGCAGTGCTGTTTCAATTTTGAGAAAAAAGAGATGATTACAAGAAAAATTGTTATGACTTCAAGTAATAGACCAATAAACAAAATTTCCAGATAGGTTATAAAATTGATTGGCGCGACTTGTGGACGAGGAGCACTCAGTATCAGTGCCTTATCTCACTCTATGAATGAGTTACCTGGTAGACACGACCGATGTCTGTTATCTGATTGATAGATCTTTTGAGTTATGTTGTGATAGAACCGAGAGCCCAAACTGTATCATCTATTCAACGTTCATGCACAACAAACTGTGTCGAAACACGTCGGCTATTAACAATCCAATTTGGAAACTATCTCAATTATAGTATTTTCGATAGGTAGGCAACTTAGTGACATAAACAAATATGACGATTTCGGATTTATATCAAGAGGTCATGGTTGCAATCGGAAACAGTTGAAATGAGAAGGCAAAATATATAAACTTTAATGTATTTTTCACGGATGTCCGTGTATCTGCCCGTTAAACGCATTTGAGTTAATCTGTTTATCCTTCAAAAAGCACGATAAATCACACAGACTGATGTTCGTGCAGAACAGTTTCTAACAACCCAAGGTGTTCAATTGGGGTGTTTTGTATCCTACTTCGGGTTACCATGTGTTTAGAGTATTAGCTCTTACAACTTTTCTGGGAATGGTGATCTTTGGAATTCTATGTGCGAATGGACACGATGCAACGATTTAGTAACAAGTCTGTACATTAAATTCCGTAATGAAACGACTGTGACAAATTTACTTCAAAACAATCGTAGAGTAACTGTGTATAGGTGCCACTTTGCGTCGGGAAATGAATGGTCATCCAAATGCCGTTACTCTACAGTGATCTTTAATTTGAAGTTATCATTGAATGAATGTATACGAATTAGCAACTTCATATATGATGCTATGTATCAACAAACATGGGTTTTGGAGATACTATGACCTAGTAAGTCTATGGTTGTGTTGGCCCCATTTCTTCAAAGTCATTCCATAAAGCGATTTATCATGCACTTTTGTCACTGTCTATGTTGTTTCTGTGTGTACAAGGAACTACAGAGGTCAAGAAATTTCAAATGAGGTGTGGCTGCCGGTATCCATGGCAAGATGTACAGTGGATGAAATTGTAACATTCAAATCCTTTAAAAAGAAGTCCACGTGAAACGCAGTTTACCGTAACAGAGCGGACCAGCTGAAAGTCGTCTAAGGTTGTGATGTAAAGAGAAATTCTGCTACTACATACATTGAGAGTCACAATAATTTTCACCGCTCATTTTTGTTTCGGTGATTATCGTTTCATTATATGTCACATGCATCAGCTTAACGAAATATCAACATGGACTGGTGAATACTCGATGCACATTTTGGGAAATATGTAATCAAGAGTGACAACCGAGTTTCTTTGGCTACATTTGGGAATCACGTGAATAGATAGAAAATTCACTGAATATCAGGAAAACAAAACAATGGCAAACAGATGATTATACTTGTTTTTAATAAAAAAATATCAGACACGTTGTACAAAACCATTGGTACCAGACAGACGGATGTCAAGTTATATAAACTGATTAAAAGAATCTTAACCTTTACTCCTCACAAAACGTTCAAAAAGTATCGCTGGAGATGGATCAGGTGACTAATAACAACATCAACAACTAAATAATAGATGTACGTCTGGTCCTCGTTCTCCTCCTGCCTCACAGAAATCGTTCATCTTTCAAGGTACTGAAAGCATTTTATTGAAGTGAATTTCTTTATATCGTAATTGATCCAACCGGTATAGTGTTATAGATTATTTGTCTAGAATGTCAAGCTACTTTGCGATTCGCCAACTTCAAGAAGTATGATGAAAACCCTTTTTAATTGTAATTTTGGGACAGACAGAATTGATCTACACCTGAACATAGCGATTCCATCTCACAATTCTTTCTGGCTTGGCCACTTCTCATGAATACTAATTCACCGATTACCACTTTGTTTGTTTGCAAATTTACACCGCAGTTTGGTGGTCAGCCTATGACTTAGGTTAATGGTACGAAGGCACTGATTAAAAAAACTTGTTTGAGTAGAACTTTGACAGGTCTCCGATTTTGGTTCAAAGGATACTGAACACCTTTGACTAAGGATGCCATCTGGTTTGGAGAAAAATAGAGGTTAGTAGTGATCGTGTTGTGAGTCTTTGTCTGTGTGTCAGTGTCAGTTCTTTTTCTCCCTTTAATTTCCCCTCTTTCTTTGACTCACTCATTCTCAGTTTTCTTTTCTTAGTGTAGCACGTTTAGCACTTCATATGGCTTCTCAAGTGTCCAGTGTATGTAATGGAAAATCGACAGTTTTTAGATCAGCAACTGACCTCTAAAGTAATCTATCATATTGGCACTGATACGGAATCCCAGATTGTGAAAAAACCGAGGGATTTGGACCACTACATTCTGCACACCTGTTATAATCGACAGGAGCTTGGTAATTGGGATGAACTGTTTCATTGGTTCGAGTGCAAAAAAATAAATTTGAACGAATACTCTAACTATTCTCGCACACGATCAATTAAGTTATATGTGCAAAATCGAAACGGCGAAATTGAGACTTCCTACTGACCACTAACAAGCTACACGTTTAACAAATTGCGTACATGATGAAGTATGTGGTAACCAAAAATTGTAAAATTCCAATTTCTTAGATAGTATATGTTAATTTCACTAACATTTACAAGTTCGATCTCAAGTTAATCAAAAAATATGCCGGGTTAAAGGGTAAACTCTCTGATTGTTAGTTGTTTTGCTGACATTTTGTGCAGCATGTGTGTTAGAAATTAAAACTATGTAACTTGGATGTATACCATTCATCGGAGTGATGGAGGTGAAGACTACAATACGTGTATTATTGTGCTTTTTTTACGGGTGATTACATCCCCACAACTACATCTCAACCAACGTCCTATTAGATGACGCGTCCATGTCATATTTGTTTAGTTAGTTAGCAAAATCAGTGACAAATTTATGCAATGTGCCATAATCAGAAATGACTGAACAGTACCACTTTCTCAGAAAAAGATATGAAACAACTAGAGCAAGTAGTTCACATACCGTCTTACAATCATATTGATCGAGATCTCGTTATCTGGTAGATAAGTGTTTAACATTCTGAAATTTTGTAATGTATCGTAAGTTAGAATAACGTTAAATGTTTGTGTTGCTGGAACTCAAATTAGTTGAAACGGTTGCTCACTACTCCATTACACTTTGCGAGATCAAGTGTTTGCATGGGATAACGTTTAGTTTGGAACTAGATCTCTTAATGTATTCTCCGTTCTACAAAGAATTTCACCAACCGGTTAAAAGGATGAATGGATTTCATGAGAAAAACGTTTGTCATTCCGAGGAATAGTGATGTATTTCAAAGTGACTAACAATTACAAGTGCATGTAACCTACAAAGATTGAAAAACGTACAGTATGTTCAGTCGATTAATTCAACCTGTTCAATTGTATATCGGGCATAAGGAACGAATAAACGTACAAATACAGCCAAACTAAACTTAACTTGGGCTAAAACAACGTCCTGAAAATTTATTTTTAAAAATATATTCAGTTAACTCACTTCTGACCTTCACCGGAAACATCGTAGCGTAAATGCTCTAAAGAAATTTCCAAGTTATGTACTGAAAATGGAAAACATCACCAGAAAAATTATTTCCCTCATCAACATGATATTATTATAACGATCAAGTGGATATTTTTCCGGGTCAACTTTTTAATTCCGCGTGTTTTCTTGAGTGTCCCTCAGAGAAAGTCTTGTCATGCGTTCAGTTGATGTGTTGTACATTCGAACTGAATCCGCAGACTGACGTTTTTGATGATAAACATCTAATTGGTCATCAACATAAAATTAAATTTAGATCTAGACGAATTTAGATAATCACTAACAAACTTTCGTTAATGCAGCAGTCACTTAAAGTTTTGCAATTCTAATAGATTTATCAAGAAGGCAAAGACAAACATGTTTTCGCTACTCCATACTTTGGCCACTGCATATCTACGGCGGATACCCTCGCAAAAGCTGTGATTTGGACACCGGGCTGCAAATTTTTAAGCGAATTTGTTGATCGTTGCATCATTGATCACAAATTAGGCAGGTGCAGACCACTGTATTCAAGCGTTCAGCCACATTCATCCAAGGGTGTTGTTCAGGTTATTCCATCAGGAAATAGCAAATGTCCTTTAGAGTAGTTGCCAAACAGAAAACGTTTTTAGTTTATCTATGTCAAATCTGCAATCTCTACTACCTACTTTCCACAGCAACCGGTTGGGGCAGCGGAAAGTAATGAGTCATGTACATGCTGTTCAGAAGATATCTACTGCACGCACTTCAACCATCCGGGTCTGTGCAACTTAAAAGGTTGACCGAATAGACATACTGAATCCTCGCAACTAAACGCTTGGTCGTCGACGTTATCAAAACTTACAGATGGATGTCACTTTTTGCTTGTGGTCAAGTGTCGATATCAACGTTAGATTGATTGAAAATGGCCTGCGGTTCGAACTCTGTACAGCCTTGTTTCAAGGCAGTAGAATAACAGTGTTCTCAGAGTTGTATTAAGCAATTGTTTCTTATTCCATATAAGACCCACTGATTAGTCCAGAATTGTTGCCACCAGGTGCCTAACACAGAGCGGTTATTGCATTAATATTCCTCATTACCAATGTAGTAGACATCAGAAGCACGGCGTACGGAACACGCTCGACTTCGGTTATCCATTACCAGGCCACAATTATAACGCAATTGCATTAAAGCGTTATCTCCGATTGAACGTTTTACGTGTTTTTTGTTTCGCCCTGACAGCGCCGTTTTGAATAAACGTTATGTGTTTGACCTGATGATGATTAGCCAAAAGCTGGTACGTTCTCTACCCTTTGTCTCCAACCCAAGATTTGGCAGTGAACGGAATCGTTTTTTTCAACGGTGGTGTTGGGATGTGGGTAGTGACCAGCTGGGCTGTTTAGAGCGTGTGTCCAGTAGCTGCCGTTGGACTTTTCAACAGAGTAGTGATGCCGTCACTCTTATAAGGCAAACGAAGATAGACACTCCATTTCACGTGTTTAAATCATCGCGGCAGCCGGACTTAGCTTGCTGTATTCGTCGACAAGGGCTGATGAGTAACCAGTTTCTTTGAAGTGTGATTCTCAACCACGATAAATTTTCGGTCAGTGTTTCTCCGGAACAGATTCGTCTTGCACGACAAAACAGAGTTCTCGCTATAACACACTTGTACTGGATTGGCGTAACACTATGAAAGTCCAGGAACTACCTAGTCTAAGTGTGCTTCTGGTAGACGGACCGCGGTACAGTGCCCTTGCTACGATGCTTCATGAGAATATCCAAAAAGATCAAGGTATCAACATGCTCACGATTAATGTTAAAGGTGATTTTCAGATTCAGCTGGTTCACTGAGTCGAGTAAACCTATTTTCATCTTCTTATTGTTGGTGAATAGCAGGATATTGTCTACATAACGCCGGGAGAGATGGACTTGATTGGTGAAGGCATCTGGGTTCTGCTCCAAACGGTCAAGGAAACTAGGGGCTGGCAACGGGCCGAGTAAACTGCTCATGGCAACACCAACGATTTGTGTATGGTCGGTTCCCTAGGTCTAGATCCTGATGTTCCCTGTGCATAGTAACAGACAGCCTTCCCACTCATACACAAGCAATCCTATGTTTAAGTGATTTGAGTCGATGTACTGAGAAACTGTATCAATCGCCTGCATCAGAGGAATATTTTGATCAAAGAAGCCACTTCCAAGCTGGCCAAATGTTGTTGCTACATTCCAAAATATCGAGTAAGTCTATTAGCTCACAACTGTCAAAAAAATTTGCAACCGTTGTTTGCTTTATCGGCTAAAGAAGTTGAGCCCACCACTTTGTCAATTTGCGTTGTGATGAATCGAACATGAATAATATTGGCCTCAGGAATACACCACTCTTGCAAAACGACATAGATTGTAAAGAAAATTATTCCTGACTTCCCTGTCTAAATCTGTTACGGAAAAAAGTTATTTTGCTAGCTTTTTGTTTGCCAACAAAAATATCTGTTTGAAACCCAGGTTACTGTAACGCCATTTTGTCAATAGGCCACTGATTTCAAATTGCGCTTAGATGCAAGTCACTAAATACTCACACTAATAAATATGTCCCTAATTTGGATCTGTACTCAACGGTGTAACATCTAAAGAAGTCGCTGGTCGTGATAGTTGTTCATGAAACGGTGAATTAATAATTAAAAACTAACGTACGAAAACGAAAAATTGCACTAACACAATGAAAATTTATGAATAAAAATGTTACTCAACAGTCACATGGATACGAACTCTCTAGCAGTATGCCTGGTCATATAGTCTCTAACTGGCTAAGCTGCACCTCCCAGTCTTGTTCAGTAGGATGGTCAAAACATGCATGACCTGTTTCTCTAAACCGTCGACAGAAGCAGTACCGAATGTGCGATGCAGCCTATACTTCATCAGCACGTCAGTTACATGGCCCACTCAATACGGACTGTGCATTTGCCTTTATGCAGTTGTCTCTATCAGCGTTTAAACTGATGCCCATTACTGTTACGCCACTTACGTCAATTCATTTGATCTACATGCCCAACTTACTTCTGTGTCATCATTCTGTGTACGTTTATTTTCACGAACTTGAAGCTGTAGATTCAGGTAAAGTTAAGTTTGCAAATTCTAAAATGCCATGATGCTAACTTGACTACGTTGGGGAATGGATAGCCATCATCTTGTCTAAAAGCTAAACGGAATGAGAATCTCAGACCGTTTGACCAAGAACTCAAAGCTATATCAACTTCAGCTGATTTTTTGACTTACAAACGTACCTGTATCCATACCATTTCTAGTTCATCCGCCTAGTCTTCTTTTATTAATCTTCAACCTTAGTAGCGTTTTTTTTCTAGGATATTCTACGTCTCTGTTGAGGTGAACGGCTGCCCGAGCTACACTACCCTCTGGTCAGGCTCATGGTTGCTATGGTGATGATGATGATAGACAAACACTTTTAGTCAGATGCAGACGAAAGTAGTACACGTGCAAGAACCACACCTTTCGGATTGTATGCATAAAGAAGCAACGGAGATTCGGGATCCAAACTTGCAAATGCAATGACATTTTCCGTTGGATGAAAACTGATGGATGTAACTGGCTGGCTGAACTGGAGCTGACGATAGCAAGCCACTGGATCACCTGTGTTCAACAAGAGCATAAACGAGGGAAATGGTTTTGGGAGTAATTCCAATTAGTGCAGGAATACAAGTCTCGTTCCTTTAAAATAAGGAAAAGTGCATGACGAAGTTAATCACAGAAATATTACTCATTTTTGTTTATACCTG